>MWSQ01005651.1:0-260429 GCA_002116395.1 Ramularia endophylla | reverse complement strand
TAGCTTTAGCTTCTCCGTTCTAGTAGAAGTCCTTAAACAGTCTATCGAAACGATAAAGCTAGTAGTCGCTTTCTCGCTATTAAACAAGCTCGTAATCCTAGTAGCCTATTATCCGGTAGTCCGTACTAATTAGGAGATGCTATTTCCTACTATTGTTAAGGTTTATAGAAAACGATAATAGGATTTACTAACAATAGTAGTAGTTTAAATGACTTCTATTAACTTAGCGCTACTGTTATCCTTCCCTCTATCCTTACTCTTATATATATATACGTATATAATAGCCGAAGAAGATCCTTTCCTTACTAGTATACTAGACGATCTAGCCGCTAGCGGCTTCCTCGACGACGACGACGACGATAACGACAACATAGCTATAGATCGAGCTACTTCTATATAAGCTTTTAAGAATAGTCCTCGGCGAGAGCCTTCTTTGTATATCTTACTCTTGTCTAGGGTATCTAGTCCTAGCTAACGTATCGTAGACTACGCTATAGTAGTAGTAGACTTCCTATTATCCGCGGCCCTCTCCGTCGTATAGCGGCTCTAGCTCTAGCTCTAGTACTAACCCGCCGTAATATCTTCTTAATGTTACTATCCCTACTACTATAAGAAGACTCTTCCGCTCCGCCTCTATCTCTACTAGCTTAGAAGAAGAAGCGTAGTCCGTAGCCGGGTATAAAGTAGAAGGGTACTATCTTTCGCTAGCCTATACTAGCTACTAGTAGCTACTACGAAGTAGCTGTTAAGGATGCTCTATTCCGTACTATAACTAAAAAGCGCTAGAAGGCTTTAGTATACGTTGCTCGTATCGAGGAGACGGAGGAGGGTAAGGTTTGTCGTCCGCGTTATGCTCGCTATAAGCGTATAGGATACGCTATCTATCGGCGGTATTCTATAGAGGCGATAGAGAAGTATAGAGTTTCGGCGTATACGTATTACGTATATAGCAATTTATCTTGTTCGTAGAGAAATGAAATTCTAGAGCTTTAAACTTTTATTCTAAATTGTTATAGAGTTCGTAATTAAAGTGCCCGAAGAAACTTTGCCCTATATGAAATTAGTATAGGGCTAAGTTGTTGTCTATTTGGGAAAGTTAGTATTACTAGCTAAAATCTTAGAGGAACTTCGCCCTATATAAAAGTAGTATCGGGCTAAGTTGTTGTCTATCCGGGAAAGTTAGTAATCTACTAGCTAAAATCTTAAAGGAACTTCGCCCTATATAAGATTAGTATAGGGCGAAGTTATTATCTATCCGGGAAAGTTAGTATCTACTAGCTAAAATCTTAAAGGAACTTCGCCCTATATGAAATTAGTATAGGGCGAAGTTGTTGTCCTTATATTCTACCTATTATCTACTATCTATCTATTATCTATCTTCTATCTCCTAACTAACCTCTATCCTATATCCTCTATCCTTATAGGAAGCGATATAGAATAAATTGAATCGAGTCTTACCCTAGTATAGAGGTCGTATAGCTAATAGATAGCTATATATCTTTACGGATGTTCGGGATGTTCGATAGATATTCGCTATAGTATAACCGTCGTCCGACTTCTCGCTTTCGTTGTTGTTTCGGATATCTATATTAGTTTCGGCGCTATATATAATAGTATAAAGTAGGGAGATTTAGGAGCATATAAAGTAGGCAATGTCGAGATTTAGGAGCGTATAAAGTAGGGAAGGAGGGCGTAATAGTATATACGGCTAGATATAAGCAAAATACGCGGATCGGCTATACCCGAAATTCTTACCTTCCTCGAGTCGTCTTATCTCCGCCGACAACGATATATATTAACTAGACCGTAGCTAGACCGAAGCTAGACTAAACCTAATACTAGCACATTAGACTAGAATAGAACATCTAACCGGACTAGAAGGGACTAGACGAGACTATATTACTATAGGATTCTATCGATACCTACTTTATACGCTCCTAAAGAGAGAGGACGCCTATCTATAGGCAGCGATATTAGCGGATTGTCGTAGGAGATAGGGACGAAAGATTAAGTTAAGACGGACAATAGACGATAGGGCGGCTAGCGGGGATAGATAGCGGGGATAGATAGCGGGAATAAGGAATCGGGAATAAGGAATAGAGAATAGTAGTAGCGTATTCTATTCTCTATAGGATCTTATACGCTCTTATACTTAGGGATGCTAAGTACGCTATCGCCCGTAGGTCTTTAATTAAGGTACTAGGTCCTTACCGTTCGATTAATCTATATAACTCTCTATTAACTACTCTACTTAGCGCTTACTTCCGGGTATGTTACTATACCGATTAGAACCTAGGGAGTCTACTAACCTAGAGGTTAGTCGACGTATACGACGGCTACGAGTACTACGAGTTACGCTAGCTAACTCTACATCCTCTAGAAACGATCTAGCGCTACTTAGTAGCTCCGTTCCTAGTTCGTTACCTATACGACGCTTCTTCGTTACTACGCTAATTAGAGTCTTAGTACTACGACGAGATAGTCTAGCCTAGCTAGGCCTAGTTCTACTTGCTTAAACCTAATGAAGCGACTATATAAGTGTAGTAGCTATATCGCCGTTATTAAACCTAGGACCGAAGTTCTTAGAGGATAGTAGGACTTAGCTCTAGCTCTAGCTCTAGGTCTATCTCTAGGCGTTAGAAGTCGTAGTATAAAGTAACCTAGCCTACTTTCCCTTACGCCTCGCTTCCTTTAGAGTAGACTCCTTTAGTGCTTTTTGTATCTCCTCGCGAGATCTAGAACCTCTAGTAATAGGAGCTATAGGATTACGTAGCTACTTTATAGCCTTATCTATAGCCTCTAAGTTGGCTTTCTTCTTCTTCTTGTTACTAGCACGCTTACGGAAGACCTTATATACATCGCTAGCTATACGGTTAAGCTTAGTAGTAATGTCTACGACATCGTCTAGAAAGTTATAGCCCGTCCTATTAATAATTTCGCGAACTATAGTCGTATTAATACCCTTCTACTTCGACTTCTTAGGTACGCTCTTATACACATTATAGAGTACGTATATAATATAATCAGGCATAAAGAAGTTACTAGGTATACGGAATTTACGGCGGCGGAATCTAGTATTCTTAGCGTTACGGTCCTTCGAACGCTAAACCTAGCGCTCCTTAGCCTAGCCTAAACAATACTCTATAAGCATTAGTAAGGCAACACCTCTACGGGTATCTAGAGACGGCTTTACGGTTAGCTTTAGTAGGGCTAGTAGAAGGTTATCGTATTTAATCTCCTTTTCGAGTAATAGGTTATAGCGGTTATAGTAATCTATCTTGTCGGCTAGTAGATCCGGGTATATACTTAGGTAGTCTAGAAGGAATCGATTGATTACTTTACGAGGATAAAGGCTACCCGGGAGGAGGTAGTTGTTCTAGACATCGAACTAAATAGTAGTAATCTTCTTACGTATAGCTAACTCTAGCTTAGTCTAAGTCTTTAGCTGTCCTAGATCGATAGCTACTTCTTCTTTAACCTCGATGCTATTCTCGTCGACTTCGACAACATTATTATCGCCGAGGACCTTAGCCTCCTCGCTAGGGAATTATAACTCTTAAAGTAGGCTTAAGCTAACGCGACGCTATAGGCCTAATTGCTATAATTACGGCGGTTACTACTAAGGTCGGATCGAAACCGTATTAGAACCCTCTAGTAGCTAACCGATAGTATCGTTAATTTAATACGGTAAGAAGTAGATTATAAGAGCCTTCTTTCCTAGAGGGAGCTTACGGCTACTACGGCCGAGACGCTATATTAAAGATTCGATGTCCTTAGTTAGTAGCTAGCCGTACCTAGAAGAAGCAACGTTAGTAAATAATAAAAACTCTAGCTATTACTAGGAAGCTTACTAGATTACGATCTTAATGTCTAGGAAGTTATTGCTATTACTAATAGCTATAGTTCCGAACATAATCCTTATCTCCCTATCGATAGTCTTAAAGGCGTTATATCGCTTAACACGATCGTACTTAGACACGTAGGCTATATAGAAAGAAACAACCTTGTTAACATTAATCGACCCTCTAGCGCTATCGTGTATATACTTCTTCCTCTAGTTTAGGGAATCTTTACTCTTCTCTATAAGCTACCGACGGATAGTGTTATAGGCGTTTTACGTAAGCTTACGGCTATCGATGAATATAAGACTCTTTATAATTTTCTCTAGAGTAGTACGACCTTGTTTATCGACGCTATCCTTAACTAGAAAGTATAGGGGATTAATGTTACTAGTAGCGACACTAACTATCTTTAGTAATGTTATAAAGATATACTTTATATCCGTACGATCGACGCTACCTCTTAGGATTTTAGTATAGAATGCCTTTATAGTATAGATGTTACGGAATCTACTATACTTAATTACGTACTCGGTGACCTCCTCGGACATTGTTACGGAGAGACTAAGCTAGATAGTGTCGCGACGGAGGAGGAGTCGTAGTTAATCTAGCTATACGTACCTAAGAGGAGGTTAGTAAGTAGACTAGCGATATCTTAATAGCTTGTTCGACTCGAACAAAGTACTTACTCTAGGCGGAACTTCTTTAACGGATTACCCTACTAGTATATAAGATATATCTAGTTAATAACAACTAGACCGATACGGTCGCGGACATACGGCTATCGAATCACCGTACGGAAGGCTAGGTCCGAAGCTTGCTTAGGACTAAGAATTATAATACTATACTTACCCTCTCCGATATTAAACAATAGCTTTAGGTCTACCTATTTAGTCTTAGTAGTTATATAGTAAGCACGGATCAAACCGCTAGTTTATTTAGTTAGGCTATTAATATCTATAGCCTACTCTTTACCGAGGCGGGAGAGCGGAGTGATCTATGTCGAGATAATTAGTAAGTAGACAGTAGACTATAGACCGAGATAAGGATTAACATACCTAGATAACTATTAATCTAGTTAGTAGATGAAAAGCCTAGATAGGTAAGGTCTTGCCCGTACCGGTCTTAACGATACTTATAACATCGGACTACCTAAAGACTAAGGTATATACTATATTAATCTACTACTTAGTTAGTATATAGTTCTTCCCTAGATGTAGCATTCTAAGAAGCTTATATAGGCCTTCTTTAATAATTAGACGGTAGACTTTAATAGCCTCTACGTATAGGCCCGTATTATAGATAAGTATCTAGACTTCCTCTAGCGTTATCTCCTCCGTACGGACATAGGCTATACGGTCGCGGAAGTACTACTCTACCTCTTATCGGTATGCCTCGATTTCATCCTTAAACTAGGCTACGTTATGTACTTACTTGTCCTTCTAGTTCTAGGTAAGACTACGGCCGGTAGCCTAGTCTAAGTCGCTAAAGTACTACTTTAAGCCTACGCTCGGTTATAGAACCTATACTAGCGCGTATCTAAAGTTTAGACGACTACGGTTAACGGTAGAACGGCCTACTAATCGAGCTAACTCCTAGACATTAGTAGTGTACTATTTAATCTACTTCTTACGTATCTCTCGGCGTTGTACTTTCTTACTCTTATTTAAGAGCTACGCGCGGTTAGGGAATAGAGGCGCTATTTTAATCTACGGTAGTATTTGATTTACGGTAGTGTACGCGGCGGACAAAGTAGGTTAGTTAGATAGTAGTATACGCGGCGGACAAAGTAGGTTAGATAGTAGTATACGCGGCGGATAAAGTAGGTTAGATAGTAGTGTTTACGCTAAGATCTTTAGTTAAGAACGAGTAGCTAGTAACTACGAGGAATAGCCTATATTAAGAATGTAGAAGCGTACGCTAAAGAGTACGTAGAAGAGCGCGTACAAAATAGGGAGTAGGTAGGTAGATAGGTAGGTAGTAAAGGTAAAGGTAAAGGTAGTAATTAGAGCTCGAACGAACGAACTTCTACGAATACCCGGAACGTACCCGTAAACCTTAGTAAGCTTACGGGCCTTTATTGTTCCGTCTAGCCGCGGAAATAGCGAGTGAATTACTTTAAAACAGCTAAAGTAGTAGGCTTATAAACGAGGCTAAGATAAACACTTTTTTATAATATATAACTACGCGGACACTTAGAGGAAGATACGTATACTATAGAGATAGAGCTCGTATGTTTTTATTAGATATAAACGTAGTGTTAGTAGTAATCTTAGTACGGTTAGTAGAGTAAACAATGCGAGCCCGTAGTATTAGTTACTATATAGTAGTATATAGCGTTTCCTGTCTGATTTTAATAGTACGATGTATAAAGAAATTAATCTAATCGATAATTAATACTATTCTCTAGGACTATTTTTAACCGCTTATCTATTAGACGTATACGTAAATTGCTATGAATAAATCCGTGTAGGTAGTAGAACCTCTATAGTGTAGAAAACGCGACTTTAGCGCGACTTGTCATCAGGCGCTCCACAGAAGCATTAGTCACCCCCCATCAATATATTAAAAGGGTGCTAATGAAATTCGGAGGCGCGCCTGAATGGAGGTAGCCTCGGCGAGCAGGTACGAAAGGAACCCGTTGAACGCTCCGGCTATGATGGATCCGCTGAAGAAGACTGTGTAGCGCTTCAGGAATTCGCTTCTGGTGTAGTACGATGAAATGAGGGAGGCGCATCCAGGGACAAAACCAGCCTGTTGTGGATCTGTCAGCCTACTCAATGAACAACCGAAGCTCAATCCAACGAGCTATTGAAACCAGAGTTGCTGATATGAGGATGAACAGACTGAATTCGATTTGGGCCAAATGGTCCCTTTGGATGGTCCTCGCTCATATCGACAGCTTTAGTGGAAACTTACCTCAAATACACCCAGGAGGAATCTGCAGATGACCAGTTGGGCGTAGGTCTGGACCAAGCCTTGACAGAGTGCGCAGATGCCCCTAAAAACGGGTTAGTCAATTGTGGGACCAGCTCATTCACTGCTGAGCTGCTCATCGTACCTACCAGAGCAACATCATCGCTGCCAGAGTACCACTGCCGTACATCTTCACACATATGTTTGCGGGCACGCCAAAGATCACATACGCTATGGTGAAGATCATCACTGCAACGTTGTAGCGTTGCCCGCTCAAGTCCAGGTCTTTGTCCATGCCCTGTATCCTGGCATTGCCTGGGAGGTTATCAGTCATCGCCTCGTGAAGAAAGGCGGCACTGACCGATGTTGCTTCTGTCTGCGAAAGACACCACGAACAAAAACCACAGCATGGGGATGAGGGTGAAGTCCAGTTTTCGGAGGATCTGCTTCTCGATTCTGGGATCTAGAGACGTGGTCTGCGGTGAGGGAGGCATCGTCGAAATCATGTTGTTTGTGAAGCGCCTCAGAGGTGTTATCTTGATCACTGATGTGCGTCTGCGTGGACGATATTCAGATTCAGATGACGAGATTTTCGGTAAGATGAGTAGCCAAAGCTGAAGGCAAACGCAAAAGTGAGTATGCCGATGCGGACACCGACCACATGAAAAGTGGAGTGTCATTGAGCAACTCACGGTCAAATGACGAGCCGTATGATCATGTGCAATAGCACAGCTGGCTCGACGCAATTGTAAGGTAGTAAAAATCGAGACCTGTACGACGATCAGCTTGCAGCATCCATCTGCCGATTACAACAACCCTTTCACTCACCTCAAACATCGACCATGGCTCCACCAGCAGATGAACGACCTTATCTGATCGCAGACCTCTTTCTTCAAGTTCTGGCAGATGTAAATTGCTTTGAGATCGACTGGTAGCCAATGAGCACAACTAAATATCTCATCTAGGCAGGAGTTGATTACATATTCGCAGTCCTGGGCTCCGATCACCCGAACGTAATCGAAGCATACGCGCACCGACAAAGCCATGGGAAGCCATGGCCACGCATGCTGCTGTTTCAACACGAGGTACACTCACCAATCCCCAACGTTGAGTACTGCGGAAGCTGACGACAGTAGATGGTGGCCGTCTCAGCCGCAGATGGCTATGGCCGCATGATCCATCGGCCACAGTGCGTGCTCGTGAGCAAACCGAAGTATGGAAGGCATAGAGAACTGTCTCAAAAGTCTTTCATAAATCCCCCAATGTCTAAGACCTATGCTTATCTTCCATACTTCACTTTTAGGTGCACGTCGACGTTGGAACCTCTGCCCTGGGCCAAGGTCTTCACAACGCCAGTACTGGAAGAGCGCCGATATTGATTTTCGCTGGTCTGGCGCCGTTCACAATGCACGGTGAAGTTCCCGGCTCCAGATCCGAACACGTGCAATGGATGCAAGATGTGCATAACCAGTCGTCGATCGTAGCTCCGTATGTGAACTACGCTAACGAGCTCAAATCAGCTCACCACGTGCGAGTAATGGTGAATCGTGCGCTTATGATGGCGGCAAGCGGGTCTCCGACCTACCTCACTGCTGCGAGGGAGGTCTTGGCTACACCGGTTGAGGAGGTTACGATCGCTGAGCGATTGAGAGTACCACACGTCCGAGTTGGTGGACTGCCAGTGGACGCAGTAGAACAAATTGGAGACTTTCTACTCTTCGCAGAAAAGCCAATTGTAATCACAGGCTACCTCGGACGACAAAACGGAGCTGTCGAGAGCCTGATGCGGCTCGCAAGCCTACTCCAGGGGCTGAGGGTCATTGACAGTGAGTTCAGAGAAATGTCCTTTCCTGCAGACCATCCATCTTGGACGACCATGACCACAGGAGGCCCAGCTGCAATCCAGAGCGCAGATGTGATCTTGGTACTCGACTCAGATGTGCCCTGGATCCCAACAAAGTGTAAGCCATCGTCGGCTGCTCGCATCTTCCACATCGATGTTGATGTCACAAAGAAGAAGATGCAACTGTTCGATCTGTTCGCAGAAGCATCCTTCACCTCGGATTGTTGGCTCGCCTTAGAGCAGCTCATCCAGTACGTACCGCAGAGGTCCCGATCCTTTCGAGTTTACCTGAGACATCGCTGACACTCCCGCCTCTTTCTTTTAGGCATATAAGTACCCACGATCACCTTGAAGTGCGCCGCAGCATTCTCGAGCAGCGAGGTAGCGCACTTGAAGACGAACATATAACAGCTCAGCGCATGTTGATGGCACGTGCGCTGCCGAGGGCAGATGGATCGATCTCGAGCGATTTCCTGTTTGCCACGCTACGCCTAGTTTTGCCAGAGAACACGACATATGTCCACGATGCAGTGACCAACACCATACCGCTCTTCGAGCAACTGCGACCCATCAAACCGGGGAGCGTCCTAGGGAAGGGTGGCAGTGGACTGGGATGGGCTAGCGCCGCTGCCATTGGAGTTAGACTAGCCCTGGACAAGTACGAAGTTGCCAATAGGCCGTTCCTGACTCACCGGGCCGGTAGAGATGCCACTGAGACGGGAACACTCGTGTGCAGCGTCACGGGTGATGGCGCCTTCATGTTTGGCTGTCCGTCTTCAACATATTGGGCACAGCATCGCCTGAACACCCCATTTCTCACCATTGTTCTCAACAATGGTGGGTGGAGAGCTACCAGAGTCGCGGGCGTCAGTGACGAGATTATCGGATACGACTTGACAGAGGACGCTCCTGACTATGTCGGTATCGCCATCGCGGCTTCCAATGGGACACTGTGGGGAAAGCAAATTCGAAAGACCTGCGATTTGAAATGCGCACTGCAAGCCGCGGTAAAGATTGTTTTGGATGAGAAACGGGGTGCACTACTCGAAGTCTTCATTAGCTAGTGCTAGGTATGCTCGTGGGGATCATGGACCATGTCCAGGATGGTCAGTCTCATTCAAGGACGTTTACTTCAAGGAGGCAGGTCTTTGAATGTATCAAAACAGCCCTCCCTGGCTGACGTCGCTTAAGCTAGATTGAAGGTATTCGCCTGAGTATGGCAGAGATACGAGTCTGCCACAAGTCTATCATGTAATGTGCTCGCTGAAGCCAGGGTATTACGCAATCATGTCGCTCTGGAATTCAAATTACGCGACCGAGACAGTGATGCCATCGAAATCGATGCGTGTAGTGTATAATGCGCGGCCGTTGGCGTAGTTTGCATGGAAAAGGACAAATCCGGCTGTTTTGGAAATGTCTGCTCCACCCGGACCAGACAGACCCCCATCGCCGCTTTGTAGAAGTGGGATGTCCGATCTTGTGTATGGACCCGTGATGGAGGATGCGGTTGCATAAGCTATCCTATAGTGTGTTGTCGTAAAGCACCTGATTCGGGTTAGCCGTCGCAGTCACACTCCTGCAGGGTGACTTACCCCGGAGAAAAGAACAGGAAGTAGGTCGAGCCGTCCTTCACTAAGGCTGGGGCCTCGACAATACCGTCGTCGGTCCCATCTCCGTCCTCGCTTGTTCCGCTGTGGTCTAGGAGAGTTGTGGCAGACCCATTGAAAGTGTAGCCGTCGGAAGTAACCGGCTGTAACACGAGTGGAGTAGGTACCAGAGGCGCGACTGAGATAATCATTATTAGCAAAAGGCCTTGTCACTTCGCAATCAAATTGGCCGACCTGTATTGCCACATGCACCGCCATTGCCAATAGAGTTGCCGTCGACTTTGTAGACGACATAACGTTTGCCGTCAGCAGGATCTCGGTAGCCTGATGCATCAATGGCCCCGCCCTGAGACAACGGGCAAAATAGTGCCTCAGGCTGTGCCGCATATGGCCCGAGTATACTTTGTGAAGTTGCTGCGCCTACGCAGTGCTTTGTGGGGTCACTGGCCGCGCTGGCGCTGTAATATATGATGAAACTTCCATCATCCTTGGATTAAGATTTAGCACAGATACGGCGAGGATTGGCGGGACTTCTAACCAGCACATTAACATCCGGTGCCCATACGTTGCTCGATCCAACAGTCTTGTTCGCCACCCAAATTGGCAAATTGGGTAGCGCGTCTTTTTGGGAGCCGTCGTCGTTGTATACTATGCTCCACGTAACAAAGTCCGTTGATGTGGCGATTTGGACGTGTATGCTGCTCCCGATAGTCCTTGTTGCAAAGCTGTACCATTTGTCGGTATAGATGATAGTGGGATCTCGTGATGAATTTAGCAGTCTGTTGTTTGGCTCATCAGAGATACCTTACCTGGAAAATTTGCACCATCTATCTTCGGTCCCGCTGTTGCTCTCTTCGATATGCTTTGTTTGGGCAACTCGACCACTGGTGCAGCAATTGCATAAAGAACGAGCAGCCAGATAAAATATAGCGGCAGCAGATTGCCGACCATTGTCAAGGTCTTTAGTAGGAAGGTAGATGATGTGAGGTTGAAAGAAGCTGCTGAGGAATGTAAACAGAAGGCAACTGGGAAAGAACGAGCGAAGACACTGAATATGAATGCAATGGAGCCGCTAGGCAGTGCGCTGCTTCCTGCAAGTCGTACTTTGTGCGGTGAGTATATCGGCTGGCTCACCCCCTGGCGCAGGGCAGACTCGGACTTGGCGAACAGGTATCCGTCAACAGCAGGACAGCCCGTCCTCTGAACACGGTAACACCCCTCAACAAGCACAAATTCAGCCAACTACGCCCTCCGATCATAACTCGATGCAGCAGCAGTCTCCGAGGAAGACTGACAGTCTGCTCGGGTCAGGTGGAAGTCCAAAGAAGAAGTGACGGCAGCGTGCAGAGTAATCAGCGGGGAAAGTGTGCGCTGATTCGAAAGAGATGGCGCAAGTATGTCGTTCTTTTGAGATCCGAAAAGCAATGCAGCCTAAGCAGGCATGCTCCAGGTGTGGTGTGCAAGGATATTGGTTGCATGAAGCAAGTTGGATTAATCTTCCGAATGGCGTGCTTGTGTCGCGTGGAGGCTCTTGCATGCCTTAAACAACGCTTTTCGAGAACGCCAGTTCCTGTGAGCTTCAGAGACGCCATCGAAGCACGAAAATAACGGCCAATGCCACAGAGGCGCCAGTGGGAGGTGTGTTAGGACGCACCGTCTAGGAGACGTATGCTTTCATCTTTCGCATGGCACCTCCAGAGCAGTCTCCCGAGCAAGAGAACAGTAGTTCTACCTTTCAAGCCGGAGACCAAGTCGATGATGATAAGTAAGTATCTCTCCCACGTCTTACAACGGCCACGGTAGCGACTCTGTAAATCTCAACATCCGACACGTCCAAAGCCAAGCATTCCGTCACCACCAGGATTTCTCGGCGCTGAGAATGGAACACGATGGTGACAAAGGAGAGGACGGGAGGTTACAGTGTTGCAGTGTGCAGCACAGTCAGCCTGCGCAGAAATGATGAAAAGATCGCAGGAACGGGTACTACAGCAGCGTGTCGCGTGAGCAGTCCTGTCCTGTCAAAGTCTCTCAGATTGGTGGGTCCGATTTTTCTCCCTCTTATTACCTACGCACGCACGCACGCACGAGGCCTCTCGGCTCGTCTCCGCCTCCGCTGTTGGCCTCGTGGCTTGGTATGGGATGTCACCTTTCTCCACATTTCCACCCCACTAGAGAGAACCTCTCCAACATTTTTCTGGATGCCGATGATGACTTCGACTCTCTTTATATCACTACATGTATCATCAGACATTGCAGAAGTGATGGATCGGCATCTTATGATTTATACTTTATACACACATCTATTCATATCCCGTTCTATAGAGTTACCCACTGGCTTGGCGCATATAAAGCCTTGACCTTGACCTGTGTCTCTTCGAGATGACGTTGGACGTTGCGAAGCCCAGCGATCCGACTGGCCTCACCATTGAAGCATGGGCGGAGGGATATATGGCAGGCTCATTGATCATCATGGCTTGTATTGCTGTAGCCAATATGAGAAAGCATGTTCTACTGCATAAGTTGATCGTGGTCGAGGTGAGCTTGCTAGCAAGCAACGTTCCCTAGAGACCTGAGTACTGACTCGTTCGTTCCAATCGCAGCTTTTGTTCGGATTCTTCCAAGGAACTTTTATATTCACTAGTGAGTGCGTACAGCCCTTCATGCATCGGTCAAGGAGTTCTATCGACAACGGAGCTGTGGTCATCGCCTGTCCTCTCGACGCTATTGACTGGCATCCCTGCCAAACTGGTGTCAACTGACGGTCGATCCTCTTTCGATGCGTGGAGACGCTGTTGTTGATTTGTTTCGTCCACTTTTCTGATACGCAACAGATCCTCCAGTTTACAACTGGTATCTTTCGTAAGGAGCCACGTTTGACATCCTTTGAACGGACGGCTGACAGAAGTCTAGCACAACTGCTATCTTGCTAAATATTAGCTGGAGCCTCCATAATGTCATTGCCTGGATAAAGAACAAGCCTTTTCTCGGGAGAAAATCCAGCATCTTCTACATCGGAACGGTTATCCTTGTGCAACCCTATTGGATTCTCGAGATAACCGCAAATTTCGTACGTCGCCTCCAATTCAACCGATGCCCGGTATCCTGACATTCGCAGCTTTACTTTGACGGTCAGAGCAGACTGTTCACATATACCCGACCGTATGAAGCATTGTTCCGGGACCCCTGGTGGATATATACCACTGCAAGTTTGCTCTGGAACATCAAGTCGCGCTATGAGTTTGGCTATTTGGAGCTCGTAAGAGTGTCCCCACGGTTTGGAATCCTTCTCGGCGCGATGCTGGTGAGCGTTGGATTCATCATTGTTGATATTTTGGTAGGGCAATAAGCACTATTAGCGGCGTTCCAAAGCATACACTGACAAGTCCATAGGCTGTCACCCATGTTATACCGGATAAAGGCCTCCCAGATGGAATAAATCCCTTCTGGAAGCTGGCATTTGTCTTCAAATGTCTCTCTGACACGATGGTACTTGACGACTTTAAGACGGCTTTAGATCGGCTAAAGCAGTATAAGATGGAGCGAATGGGATCAGTGCTCAGTGATGGAGTGCGAGGAGACTTCGAAGATGTGGAACAAGCTCGAGCGAAGAGGGCGGAGCGACTGCCGCCACTTGGGGTTGACTCGGTATTTGCGCGAGACTGGTCGAAGCCGGAATGTGATGATTCGATGGATCTGGAATCAGCCCTGCAAATGGAACGTCCGCGAGAAGAGTCATCTGACTCGAGCGCGCCTGGGTAGAGTTGCAGCGATCCGAAGACCGAGTTGACAAGACCAGCCCACGATGAGAGTCGAGAGAGAACGCCTCGCTGCACTAGGATGAGATGGGAGAGCACCTGCAGATGTAGGTCTCCGTCCTCAGGGCGATGGTATGGTGAGCGCAAATGCCATTTGCTGGCTCAATTGTAGCCATCGCGGCATGGAGCAGTTGAGCCAGAGGCAATCATCTGAGATCCATATCCGCTGCCTTTGCGACCTAGGAATCCCCAGATGTGCAGGCAAATGGCACAAGGTTGTCGTCGCGCCCCGACGGAGAACCTCTTCAGATTCCAATCACGGAATAGCGTGAGTTAACGAGCCCGGAGCAGATAGGTTCACTGAGGCTGAGAGTGAGGAGAATAGACGACGGATAAGTCTTCAGATAGTGTGCAGAGAGGATAATATGAAGTGAATTGAAAGATGCCTGGTAACTGCGACGCCTGTAACTACAACGTCTGCAACATCTTCCCACGCACCGCACCATCGGTCATCGGAGTTCGGCTCGTACCGCACTATTCACCTCACGGCAATACCCAGCTCTAGTTGTAAACCTCTAGGAGGTAGTCCAGTCTTGTACTCCGTCTATGCGCCCGGAAAGACCAAATCAGAGTCAATGGATACGATAGGCCAAATACCACACTGACAGCTACCTTCCATTACCTTCTTCGTCTACACCTACAATGTCGAATAAGACCGCTCCACATCCCGACAACGACGACATCGTAAACCCCAAAGTTGCCGTGTCCTGCCTCGATTTCCTCTTGATCGAACTTGTACCGCTGGCCCAACGGATTACAGAACAATTACACGCCCGTGAGCAGGCTCTGATCGACGACTTCAGGCGGAGTAAGATCTTCAATGGGAAAGCCAACGACACAAGCGCTGCAGGCAGCAAGTCTGCGCCCAGAGATAGCACGGTTCCAGTGTTAACAGTTACGGAAGGTAATGGGTCTTCAATCAAAGATTCGGAAGTGAGCACAACAGCAGGAGAAGGGCGAAGCAGTGTTGGCGGTCCTGGGAACGGAGCAACTGGGCTGGACGATGAGACACGGGAGGCAGTGTTCTGGCGATTAGATGGACTAGGGTATCGTGTTGGACAAGGTCTTGCTGAGCGGTAGGTATGCCACCTTCTTGTACGGCCTTGGGTGATGACAGGATGTCGACTGATCACATCGACCATGTAGGTTCTCGGTGGGGAAACCCCGACCACAGACACCTCTAGATGCGATCAAGTTCATCTGTAAAGACCTCTGGACGCTACTGTTTCGCAAGCAGATCGATAACTTGAAGACCAATCACCGAGGTGTATTTGTTCTCATCGATTCGCGCTTCCAGCCTCTGAGCAGGATGAGTGTGGACCGAAGAGCAGGACCGAAAGCTAGCGAAGACGCATTGCGCAAGGCACAAACTGTGAGTATCATGCTTTCCGATGTGACTTCAGACAACTGACTTACCGAGTAGTACCTCTATTTCCCCTGCGGTGTAATTAGAGGCGCGCTTGCAGGATTGGGAATGGAGGTCACGGTCACTGCCGACACAGCGGATATACCTGCAGCCACATTCCAAATCAAGACCAAAGGTGCCAAGCCGTGAGTGATGATCGAAGACCAACGACTTCATCAACGGGTTGGAACAAGCCAGCGCCTAGGCCAACGCAGTGAGGCACTTCGTGGCTACGTCCTCAAACGCAGGCTTGGTAGGACCGTTCGGTGGTTTGACTGCCGAGCACCGTCGAACCCACAGATCTGCCAGATATCACAGTTGGGTATGTGGGCCTCTCCGATGTCACGTCGCACTTAGAGGGCTCCCAAGTACAAGGAGAAAAGGCAAGGAAGCAGCTTTTGGTATCGAGGCTATGAACTCCCTATCTCCCTCACGGGAGTTGCGCTATGTATGTGCCGAATCACATCGGCTCGTCAAATCATGATGATGCTCACCTTTCAAGGTCATTTTGATTTACCTGCGAAATCGTCAGCTTTCTTCTCATGACCACACCTCACAAAGCCGACCCTCTGACGTCGAGAAGGCTTCCTAGGAGCACAGTCGACGACAAAGTGGCCGAGAGATTGTCAGTGCGAGACTCGAGAACTCACTTTGGTGGTGGGTTCTTGACGAACTCAATGCCCTTCTCAATGTTGCCCTTCAAACCCTCGTAGCATTTCTCGAGAAGCTTCTTCTCGTAGTCATTTGCCTCCTTCACGACATTGTGGGCCTTGACCGCGCCGTCCTTGCCAAGCTCGAGTGGGACGGAGAAGTACTCAAGACCAGTCTCCTTCACGATTTCATCACCACCGGTGACACCAGGCAGGTAGACAAAGGTTGGCTCGACAATGCCAGACTGGCCCTTGGCGGCCTGGATAACTCTCTCCGCAAAGCGGAAACCAGCGTATGCCATGGAGAGCGTGGCGGATCCAGCACCATCTTTGGCCTTGACGACCTCGTCACCGCCAAATTGAACACCTGGTCAAGAAATGATTAATGGGGAAACTAGGAATGTGCGTGTGTGAGTGGCTTACGGTTAGTGAGAGCGTCAAGCTTATCCGCAGGAATGTTTACTGCGGGCTGAGCCTTGGAGAAGAGAGGAACGATGGTCTCGCCGGAGTGACCACCAATAACTGGAATGACTGTTTTGGACGGGTCCTTGGTGCCGGTGAGCGATTGAACGAAGGTTTCGGCGCGCACAACATCGAGAGTGGTTACACCAAAGAGCTTCTTTGGGTTGAAGACGCCAGCAGCCTTGAGGACCTCTGCGGCGATTGGGACAGTGCTGTTGACTGGGTTGGAGATGATGAGGATGAAGGCGTCAGGGCAATTCTCAGCAATTCCTTGGACGAGACCCTGAACAATGCCGGCATTGATCTTGAAGAGGTCATCACGGGTCATGCCCGGCTTGCCTAGAACAAAACCTCCACGTTAGTATGCTGGCACTTCTTCAGCTCCGCCTCTCTCCGTTTGTCCTGTCTATCGCCCATCGCATGACCACCTGGTTGCACACTTACGGGGAATTCCAGCTGGGATGACAACAATGTCTGCGCCCTTGAGGGCCTTCTTGATACCCTCACCGTTGTCGGGAAGGTAGCCATCAATGGTGGCAATGGACGAAATGTGCGAGAGATCGGCGGTAACACCGGGTGTGTTGACGACATCGTAAAGCGAGAGGTGGTCGACGAGCGGGCTGGCCTTGAGCAGGAGGGACAGCGGCTGTCCGATACCGCCGGAAGCTCCTGCAACGACTGCAAGGAGAACTCGAATGTTAGTCTACTCATCCGAGGAAACGTAGTATTGCTCGTCGCGGGGCTGGAGATCCGCTCGACACATGCGAACAGCCACGGCGACGTCCAATGCTCTCGGCTTTCAAGATCCTCAAGTGATTGACCTGGAGGTTTAATCTGAACGGATTTGCGTCGAATAAAGCGATTGGCCGTTGGCTGTTCGCATGTGTCCAGTTGATGTGATCCTCGTCGCTGAACCCGCGCTGCGAGAGTTGCAATTCGGTACATACCGGCTTTGACCATGATGGCGAGGCCTACAGATCTGGTGTCGTGGTGTGAAGAAGGGTGATATGTGAAGCTACTGTACTGAGGCGGGAAGCAGAATGAGTTTGTAAAGGTGTGAGGTGGTAGTGAGAAGAACAAGCACAGAAGTTAGAAGGTACCAGGTGAGGTAAGCTATCGATTAATACGGCGGTACCCCTCTCCGTATTGTAAAATGCCCCGCTCTCGGGTCTCCATACCACAGCGGGCTTTCATGTTAAGGTAACCTTGCAATAATTGCCGCTCGAGCGTTGTTGCGTTGTGAAAAGACCCGACTGTGAAGGGCACACTAGACTTTCATAAGTACCGTCCTTCATTATTGTTATCTCGAATACTACATGTACCACACGCGCTCATGACATCGATCAGTTGTTAAACTTGCTCGGCTTCGTAGAGCTGGAGAACATACATGGAGTCATGGGTATACCCTGCCGGCATCCCAACAAAACCACCGCATGTTGTAGCACAGCTTCCGAATTATATCATTATTGGTTTCATCAATTTCATTCATATTAAGGTCCTCCAGCGAAGGATATCTAACGTTCCCTCAGTCTTCCGTGCCGACGAAAACCGTTCGGAAGCTCTTCTCGAGCTTAACAACTTCACCCAGTTTTGATATGTCCTGCCTCGGTAGAGGAAAGGGAGCCAACAATTTGACGCCTTCCGAAAATTTCCCTGTGGTGTCGAGTCTCTAACCATTGGCTCCAAAGTCCTGCTCGTTATCGGCGTCCTGCTCGTCTACACCGCTCTGCTGCTCAGAACGATATGGCTGCGTCATTTGCGCATGTTGCGAGGCCTGTGGTGCTTGGTACATCTATGGCAATCAGAAAAGCTTCCAACGTAACGATGATTGAACTTACAGCCTGTTGAGGCATCCCCTGCATCTGGCCCATGGGATATCCAGGAGGCTGGCTACCATACATATTGGGGTCAAACATCTGCTGGCCACCGTATTGCTGAGGTGGCTGTTGTGGTGGTGGATATGTACCCATTTGTTGCTGGTACTGTTGTGGTGGCATGTGCTGTTGTTCCACGCCACCGAAATCCTGTGGCCCGCCCATCTGCGCCTGGTCCGGAGGCATTCCCGAGCCAGCAGCACCGCTTTGCGCGGGATCAGGGAGAGTATATGTGCCCTGCGGCGCGTACTCTGGCCGTCGTTTGTGCTGGGGAGTGGCATCCTCACGAGGAACTATATCAATGAGAAAGTCAAACATGTCGCTCTTAGCAAGAGCGGATGCAATGTCGCTCCGCTGCAACGTGCGCCGCTTGTTCTCCTCCGCATGAATCCAAGCGCGCATAGTAAGTTCTGTAATGAAGATGTCACAGCCCTTGGCGAAGAGAATGGGAGCTTCTGCACTGATCATCTTGACTTCTGGATCCGCCTTCATGACCTTCTTTATCCGAGCCAGCGGTAGTTGATGTAACTTGTAGTCATGCTCCTCGGTTTCCAGCTTCGTAACTTGGTTCTGCCAGTAGGTGTTAAGAATATCCCTGTACTGTCCCTGCAACCCTTGCGATACCTGAAGAGCAGTTGTCAGCGCAATGATACCAGGTCAGCTGCGAATTCACGCGTCGCAACTAACATTCTGCCAATGGCCTGTAAAGGTCTCGGGTGGCGGGGCGTGTCCGCTGGCTGCTATGCCCGCGCTGGCCCCGTAGTGACCACCATGGTTTTGATCGTACATGGGCGTGCCATTCTTCCCGTCGTACCTCTTCGGCGCAGCGGCGGGAGGGGGCTGCTGCGGCTGCATGCCTCCATATGGTGGTGCCTGCATCGTGATCGTGGTTGTGTTTATGCCCGTTCGACGCGCACGCGACAGCTACTCGCTCTGTAAGCTCCCAATGCGCCGGAAGGTATATGGCGGTGAAGCTTGCGCTGAGGCGTGTCGTTCGCTGGGAGGCGGTCGCGAGGCAATTTGTCCACCAGATGGATTCGCCGAGAGTGTTGTAGCGCAAGTAAACGTTGTATGTTGACTATTTTTCGCTGCTTCGTAGGTCGCGATCTGTTCACGACGGCCACTTGATTAGCCAGTGTCGTGGTCGCAATGCAGCGGCAAAGCGGAGATAGACGCGATGCAGCGGCGCAGCTCGCAGCTCCATCGTTGTTCGCGGCGGCGCATGTGCGGAAACTCTCTGCTATGCCTTCGTTGGGTTGGGAACATGATGATACTCACTCGGTCGAGGCAATCAGTCTTCATTGGCTGTCAAATAAGCCAATGAGATGATTGACCAACCTGGAAAGTGCTAAAAGATCTGGACAACCTCGCACGGAGAAGCGCACGGACTTTGTTTTGACCCCGCGCCGTGCCTATTTCGGATACCTACTACTATTTCCTGAAGAGCGAAGGATGGGAGCAATGTAAAGTAAATAACAAGTTGATGTTGGACTGATCATACGGTGCGGTAAAGTGAAAGCCCCCAGCGACCACGCGGAGGGTGGATGATTCATACGATTGACACTACTTCGCCTACATACCTACCTGCATGCACGCCGCTCCGTCTACAACAACGCCAACCGTATGCGAACTGACGCACAGTCGACTCCCAGATGCGTACAGTCCTCAGTCTAGACAGCGGGAGGCGTGCGTCGGGACGACGGCGCAGTCTGAGTTGGCAACCCGCTTCGGGGGCCATGCCGCGCACTGAGTAGGTATTGGTGCGCTGGCATTTCATCCTCTCACACACCGCATATAGCTCCTGACCATCGAAGTCGCTACCCGTGGCAGACACTCTGGCTGGAAAGCGAGAAGATTAACACACAGTACCTGGAATTCAATATGGCAAGCAATGGAACCAAATAGAAGGATCTTTTGTAGGTCGGAAACAGCCTCTCAAAGTATTTAACAGGCAGACTTCTCCCATAGCAGCGCTTGGCTCCCGCCCGTGAAGGTGTCGTAGGTGTGCATCTCGCTTCGCCATCTGACTGGAGACAAGGTAAACTTTGCCAGCCTAACAGGCACATGAACATCATGATTCTAATTCAACATACATTGCCTACCCGATTTGGGCGCGTGCTTCCCCACAGTACAATCTACGAGCTGCACGTCTGAAGAGGCAGCTCGCGGCTGAATAGAGGGGCTATCGTTCAAGCTGTGAACGACAAGATTTCCGACCGCAACACAGCACCGGATGCTCCCTATTCTTCCTCCTTGTCCACCTTGCCTTCGAAGGCAGGCAAGCGGCTCTGCACCTCAGCCCAAGTCTCCTTACCCTTCACCATCTTGCTGACTGCTTCGAGTATCTGGTCTAGAGGAGCACGAACCTGCTTGGTCGAGTCGCGATCGCGAAGAGTAAAGGTGTTGTCGTCCAAGCTCTCATAATCGAGCGTGATACCGAAGGGAATTCCGGCTTCATCGTTGCGCGAATAGCGCTTGCCAATGCTTACACCAGATTGGTCGACCTTGTAGGAGAGCGCATCATCGCTGAGGCGCTGCTCGAGCTTCTGCAACAGCTCTGCGAACCGAACGTCTTTCTGAAGCGGCACGACCAGAACCTTGGTGGGCGCTACCGTAGGCTTGAAGGACATGACCTGTGAAGCATTAATACAATATCCAAGGGTTGGACCTGGATGCACTTACCGATCGGGCAGCGTCACCATCTCTGACCCAGTAGACGTGCTCCATCAACGCGTACAGAATACGACCAATTCCGAATGAAGGCTCGATGACATTGGGAATGTAGGTCCGCATCGTCTCTGTGCGCACCTCTTTCTGAATGGTGACAATGTCCTTCTCGAGCTGAACTTTGCCCATATCAGGCACTTCAACCTCAACCTTCCCATCACTCTCCATGCTGATGCTGAGCTTCTCCTTGATGTCCTGAGTCAAGGCATCGAGGGCAGATTGCACTTTGCTAGCATCCTTCTTAAATTTGGGACCAGACTTCTTTTTGTCAAGCTGTGCAACATACTCCTCGATGCGGACTGGCTCCTTCAGTGGCTCTCGCACCTGGAGCGGTACGCCAGTCTCCTTCATGTGAACTTCCAAATCGTAGGCACTTCGATCGGCGCAGCCCACACACTCGATCCACTTGTAGGAAGTGTAGAGCTCGCAATCCCAGCAGTCTGTGGCGTAGTGTGCCATTTCGTTCGCCATGTGCTGTCGGAATCGCAACTTCGTCATGTCGATTCCTATCTTCTGCATGAACTGGTAGATGCGAACCATGAAGTAACCGAGCGTCTCGTTATCAACCAGTCCCGACTCAACGGCCTCGCCGATTCCGATTTCTACTGGCGTCGACCCACCTTCCTTTTGAGGGTCCCGCGCAAGTAGAGGTAGCTTGACGTTCTTGACGGACGCAAACTTGGAGTGCTTCTTGCCGCTCTGTGGGTCGACAAAATGCTCAATCTCTGCCATGATGAATTCGCGCACACGGAGGAGACCAGAGCGAGGGGAGAGCTCATTGCGAAAAGAGTATCCAATCGAAGCAGAAGCGAATGGCAACTGACCGTCACTGTACTCGAGCAACTTTTGGAAGGAGAGGAACTGTCCCTGGGCAGTCTCTGGACGGAGAAATGCGGGCTCTTTTCCAGAAGCACCGATCTGGGTTTGGAACATCAAGTTGACGGAGACTGGAGGCTCGACTTCGTTTCCGGTGGTTGGGTTGCGAATGTCGTGTTTCTTGATCAGCGCGCCCATATCATCGCCAGTGCAGTCATCGAGGTTGGCGAGGAGGTGCTCGTACTCCTGCTTAACGCTCTCATCAAGCTTGACGGCCGTCTTGGAGACCTTTGAAGCCTTCTTCTTCTTTTTTGGGTCCTCTGGCTCATCGCTGACCTTTTCTCCGCGAGCCTCACGATCACCCTTCAGCCGGGTCTCAATGACATCCTTGATCAGATGATCTGCACGGAGAATCTCACCGTTTTTTGGGTCTTTGCACATGTAGTCTGCGAATTTATCCACGTGACCGGAGGCCTTGAGTACCGGGTAGGGAGTGAGCATTGAGCACTTCAATGCCATCATTTGCTCGGTGCGAATAAAGTGATCTCTCCAGATGTTTAAAACCTCAGCTTCCAGAGTCTCGAGTGGGGGGCCATAGTCAAAGAGACCCTTGGTTGCGCCATACGGCTCGAATGACTGCCAGTAGAAGAGCTTGCGGCGAATGAGAGAGTCAAAGGCGGTCCGGTCAAAGTCGTCTCCGGCCAACGTCTTGTAGTCGGTTGCCATGGTGGAAGAACCTGTGTTGCGTGTGCGTGTCGGAACTTGGAATCTTCTGAGGCTAGTTGATGGAGTAAAGTTGCGAGAGCAGGAGGGAGTGAACAAAGGCTTGGGCTGTGATAGACCAGTTCTGCAGAAGTTCTTGAACGGAGAAAGATTGGTGAATCTGATTCGTGTCATTCAACGAAGCGTGAATTTCCAGGAACCTCAAAGGCAGAAGATAAGAAACGCTGCTGCGAGTGGACGTCAAGATGGGATCACCTTTTGAAGTGCAACAGGACGCAAGGCGAGACTGAGGGTGGTATGAGTCGTCAGTTGAAGCTCAAAATATTTGACTCGCAGCTCGCTCAATAGCAAACAGGACAGAGGGCTTGGCGGGCAATGGTCCCAGTCCCAGGACTATTTAATCCCGGACTTCGATGTCGATCTTCGACTCGTTCTCCAGGCACTTTTTTTGAGCCCGTTGCTGCACGATACCTATTTTCTTCAACACATCACATAAACAAGATGCCGCCATCCTCAAACCCGCTGAAGATCGGCAATAAGCTGAAAAGACAGTCACATCAGCTGAAGCTGAAAAAAGAAAGAGAGAATGAAAAGCGAGACGAGCGCATGCGAAGAAAGAGACACGAGGACAAGAACCCGCACCTTCGAGAGCAACGATTGGCAAAAAACGTTCCGGCAACAATCGACAGCAAGCGAGTCTGGGATGAAGTTGATTCGGGAGACGAGGGCGATGCGCAGCTGGGAAAGAGTTTCAACGTGCTAGATCCAAAGCGCAGGAAGCTGGAGAGCGTAGTGGGCGATGCGGTGGACGATGAGGTCGACGTTGTCGTGCCTGCAGAGGTTGAGGAGGGTGCAGAGGAGGAGAATGATCGCGACAGTATGCTTGACTCGGAATCCGAGCGGGATGAAGACGAGAATACGGATGAGGATTTTGAGGCTGCTCTACAAGAAAGATCTGCCCGAGCACCCAGCGAAGCACCGTCTGCTGTAACCGCTGCCACCGATCTCACAGCCCGTCCAGAAGCACTAAAAGCAAAGTTTCCGTCTCTATTCGAGGACACCGACAGAGAGCCGAAAGTCTTGATCACAACATCGATAAATTCGACACTGTACAACGAAGCAGAGCTTTTGACACAACTCTTCCCCAACAGCACTTACATCCGACGGACCGCACATTTCCACAGCTACAAATACAGCATACGCGAAATCGCCAGCTATGCATCGGCTCCTGAACGTGGCTTCACACATCTTGTTATCTTGAACGAGGATCTCAAGAAACCCAAAGGCATCGACATCATACATCTACCTACAGGCCCAATGTTTCACTTCAGCATCTCAAATTGGGTACCAGGGAAGAAAATCCCCGGCCACGGAAATGCCACAAACCACTTTCCGGAGCTCATTCTCAATGGATTCCGCACTCCACTCGGTTTGGTAACTGCACATCTCTTCAAGTCACTGTTTCCGCCTCATCCAGAAATCCAGGGGCGACAGGTCGTCACACTACACAACCAGCGCGATTACATTTTCATGCGAAGGCATCGCTATGTGTTCCGAGATAAGAAGGGCACAGAGAAAAGCATACAAGGAACCGACGGTAAGCTGATGAAGGGCGTTGAGGATATTCGTGCAGGTCTGCAGGAATTGGGCCCCAGATTTACCATGAAGCTTCGGCGAGTAGACAAGGGCATCCAGCGCGCGAGTGGGCAAGAATGGGAATGGAAAGCTGGCGACGAGAAGGTCCGCACTCGATTCAGCTTGTAGACAGTGTACAACCTACATCCTGAGAGGAGTAATGTATGCGCTGAACAACGTCTCGCTCACACCCCCTCGCCCTCTTCTCGCTGTGAAGCAGGCTACGGTTAAGCTTACTGAATATCCTGACCTGTAAGCCTTCGCTATCTCCGCAGTATGAAATGTCGCTTTTCTCCAGTGAAAACTTCAGCTACATATTCGCTTTCCTGCGTTGAGGGGCGTACTGCTATACCGATCCGAGTTTGAGCTAGGAGCACCATCTGGATGCTTGTTATACAATATCATCATACATATTATCGTCGTACTAAACCACTAAAGGCGTTATAGTGTGAGTGTTCCTGGCATGCTTTCCCCGGTCGTTCCTAAAGCTCGTCGACTGATTGACCAACATCGAGGCAGAGACTGGATCTCGCGACCGCGCAATGTTTAGTGTTGTCTGTTAGATATCCAGAGTGGAGTTCGTCTTTCACAGGCAGTATCTGCGGCTTCAGCCTCTCATATATCCTCAGGCCTCCGAGCCGGAACTTCCAGTGTGTCGGATGCTTATAGGGACCGCAAAAGCACTGCAGCATCCTTTACTGCGTCTCATCCAGCCCACGAAGCCAGACGCGGGAATAGCGTGATGGTCTCTGATTTTGGGTCATCCATCTCATCTTTCCTCATATGATCGGATCCGCAGCAACATCATTGCTCTCCATCCGCATGTACGCATCAATCGCAGCAGAGAAGGCGGCAAACCCCGCGCATCCAACTGCCATAGCCTGCGGACCTGCACTCTTCGCCAAAAAGGCCCCTGTAAAGCACCCCGCCGCAACGCCATTCGACAGGTCATTCTTCCCTCTGTATCCCTCAATCACACACTCAGAGCCTGCAAAGATAGCACCAATGTATCCAAAGTTCTTCGCTGATGACCACGAAGCTTTGCCCATATCTTTGAACCCAGCTTTTAACTGTTCGCGCATTGGGATGTCCTTTATCTGGCTGCCAACGCCGCCGGGTAGGCCTGAGGATAAGGGAGTATCGTATCGCATCGAAGACATGAATAGGCCAAAGACACCGCCGAGTCCGAATCCCATGGTACCAGCCAGGACGGTCTTAGCGGGACATGATTCCATGGCGGATTGCATCTACGCGATGTTCGATCAGCAAGCGAAGTGCAAGAAGGAGATGCTGCGGACATGCCATTTTGATCATTTGCTGCTCCTGCATCTTCTGAGGATCCATGTTGGCGGTAGCACTACTCGCAGGAGGCATCCCCGGGAACGACATTCTGTAGTATAAGAGGATAGATACTAGCAGGTGGGAGTGCGACGCGTCGAGAATATTGGGTGAAGTCGAAAGTCGAAGTAATGAGAGGGAGCCGAAAGTGAAGATCAGCTAGATGACCCAAAGGAGATGGCCTCCGCAGGAAGATAAATATGTGCAATTCATAACTTTATTCATGTTCATGTGACATCTACATGGCATTCCTCATCTACTTTCGTACGACCTTTGGACAAATCGCAAAGGATATATGTTTTTCAGGAAGCAGAGCAGTCATTACTGTGTTTCGGCATTGCCTTCCACTTTGCTGAATTGAAAAGCTGCGGCTCAACAAGCTCATTGATAACGTGTGTAATGATGTCTGATTCAAGTAACTATCTGAAGAGTGACGCTAATAGACCTAGCCGAGGTCGTACATGCCTTCCGTATCAAAATCCCCCCCCTCTAAAGAGTCCACGCCCTCGTGGAGCTGAAAAAAACTCATAGATAAAGGATACTAAAGGCATAGACCTAGGGTTATATCTATACCTATATACCTCTTTTAAACTTATACTTAATCTTAACGTTAGTTAGTTTAGTCGTAAATATCCCTCCGATCCGTCGTAGTATCGCGAGACTTCCTTAATAATGTATAGACTTAGCTTTAAGAAGTCTTCTTAGTAAAACGAAGTCTACGGCTACTTCTTACTAGCTATTACTACGACTATTACTTACCCGTAACTACGTACGCTAGGTGTCTACTATTATAGGCTATACGTAAAGCCTACGCGATGCTATATTTCTAGTAATCGGAGTAGATTAAGATAACGTATTAGAACTTCTCGTAGTAGTAGTTAGGAGCTTAACGTCTATAATACTCTAGAGTCTAGGTCTCTAATTCCTTCTCGAGCTCGTCCTATATAGGTACTATGCTATTATATTCTATAATCTAACGCTTCTTAATGTAGCTAGAAGTACCTATAGACCTAGGTTGCTTTCCTACCGGGGTATCCTCGACTTCCTATAGTAATGTTTACTTAGCTAGCTGTTTCGAAGTCGATGTCGCTAGCTTTAGCTATCCGTTAATTAGATCTACGATTAAGAATATAGTAGCATATCCTATATAGAGTTTGTGTAGTAGCGGGGTGTATTTAATAGCTAGGTCTATATCCTTACTTATAGAATTATCGCGAATCTTACGGAGATAATTATACGCTTAGATCCTCTCTAGTAACTAGCTATCGCTCCGTAGTCCTAAAATGTCGTCGATAGACGTAAGGTCTAGTATCGGGTCTTCCTACGGAGACTTTAGTATTATAGCTTTTGCCTAAGACTTAGTTACTAGGTCTCCTTATAGTAAGTTAAGCTTAGGCTCGTCGAAGGCTATAAACTAAGTACCCCCTACGGAGAAGAATAGCTTACGTCTATCGCTCTACTTAAACTCCGCTTTATAGAAGTCGAATTTAATAGTGTAGCCGTTTTTCTCGGCGGTGAGTTTCTATCGCTAGGCGGTTTCCGCTAGTATAGCTTAGAGATACTCGTCGTCTAGATACGCTAGAACCTTAAAAAGCACGGCTTAGTTTATTTAGGCTTTAAGTACTTTTAAAACGATATCGAGTTTCTAGTACGTATAGACCTTCGCGAACATAAAGTCATAGACCTAGGCTAATATAGCAATCTATGTTTAGGACGCCTAGTAGGATGAGTTAGTACGCATCTACTATAGGCGATACTTACTATCGTCGCTAGTGTCTATCGGAGGCACTATTAGCGCTATAGAGCCGCCTAGGCTTAACCAACTTAGGTCTATCGACATAAGTAGGTTACATTTATAGAGGAAGTCCTATAAAACTTTCTATTCGGTAATAAAGTTTCTTAGGTCTTTCTCTAATACTAAGCGGGTTCCCGGTACGGTAATCTAAATCGCTAGAACGAAGATGTAGTAGTTTACTCTAGCTAGAAGTTCCTTTCCTTGTTTCTCGACCGGGGTATTTTTCTCGGTTAACATCCTAGAGCTCTTATAAAGACTATAAGTCTAGCTCGCGGGGTAGTCGTCGGAAAGGACCTAGGGTGTTTCGTCGCTAGAAGGGAAAACTTCGTCGCTATTATCTACCTTAGCTACTATCTAAGCCTTCGCCTTAGTTTTCGAAGCCCGCGGCTTCTTCTTTTCTACTAAATGCTCCTTATCGGCTACGGAAAGCTCGTCGTCCTTACTCGCTAGGCTTTTACCTTTCCGAGGTTTCTTAGCTTTCTTAATAGTTATAGACTTAGCCTTTGTCTTATGCTAAGCGATCTTCTCGGTCTCCGGCTTATCGTCTAGTATAGCCGGCGTAATTAGGAGCGCTCTTATTATGTTAAGCTTTACGTCGTAGAACTACTATAGGATATCGTAGTGCTATAGGTTATAACCATCGGGCGCTAGCGTTATTAGTAGGTCTATAATCGGAAGCTTCTATTAAGGCGGAAATTTACCGAGCTAACCGGTCGCTACGTTCTATAGCGTAGTATACTCCTCGAGGATTCTTCCGTCTAAGCCCTACTATATAGATTATAGCATTAATACTACTACGATAAGGTATAGGATAGTGTCTCGCGCTTCTCTTATTAGTTCGTAGGTAATATCGGGCATTTTCTCGTCTAATCCGGACTCCGCTAGTTTACGAATAGTGTTAGTGTGTTCGTTTACCGTTACGTCGTAAGATACGCTCTATATTAGGTCTATAAAGGCTACTTAGAAGAAAGATTTCGGTAGAAATCTGAACACTATACGTCCTTTAGTTAAGTAATAGACGTAGGTCGTATACGCTATGCCGACTTCTCGACTACGTTCGCTCTAAGATCCTCCGGTGTAGTTATCTTAGATGATTTAATAAGCTACCCGAGGGTGTCGTAGGCTACGATAGTACTCTTAGGTAGCGATAGACGTAACCTTACCGCCCTTAATTTTTACGACTACTAAATTGTTCGTATTCTACGATCCGAAGGCAAAATCTAGTACTAAGGCTTCTATGTCTCCGTCGGATGCCTTTCTCTTAATCGAAAGTGTTAAGGGAGGTATAGACCTAGGTAGAATAGTCTTATCGAGCATAGATAGCGTTAGGTATCGCTCGCCGGTAGTAGTCTAGATTGTCGTTACTAGCTCTACCGGAGGTCTGTTTCTTAGTCCGCTATACTTGTTGTCCTTATCGTATAGCGCTCCGAATTTAAAAAGATAGGGGTAGTCTACTACTAGCTTCTTCTTCTCTACTACGCTCGCGATATTGTCTACGAGATCTCTCGCGGTAAGCTTTCCCCTTATCTACATTACGAAATCCTTTCTCTTCTTCGAGCAATTTTCTACGAAGGGAACGACCTTCTCCTTCGGGTCTAGAGGGCCCTAACGCTTAACCTTATTAGCCTTAAAGATAGCCGCCTAGTCTACTTTCTACTTCTTTTTATCGGCGAATCTGTTTAGGCCGGAGAAGCTAGGTAGCTTAGGGTTAGGAATCTTAGTGCCGTTAATGTCGTAAAGCTTAAAATATTCCTTTACTAACTCTAGGTAATCTAATCGTACTTTCTTCTAGTCCGTAAGTAAGTTTAGCTAATAAGGTAGGACGTAGTCTACGAAGAGTTTGCCGTACTTCTATCTTAGATTCCTTATACCGATAGGAGTAAGTTCCTCGCTAGCCTTTAGAGCTCGCGGGATAAATAGGTTCTACGGGTAGTTTTTATTCTAAGCGATAGACCTAATAGTGTCGTCTTATCGCTCGAATATAGAGTTAATTTGCCTACCCGGCGCTTGTCGGAGATCCTTAATTGCGTTTAGCTTATATAATCGCTCGTCTATGTCTACGAGGTCGTCGGTAAAGTAATATACGTCTATCTCGCTTACCGGCGGGATTCGTAGGATTTCGCCGGGGAGGAGTCGTAGAAGCGGATCGTCTAGCTAGGCGATCTTTGTCCGTGTTAAGCGTATAATGTACCTAGGTTTGCTACCTAACTTACGGCCGGTCGCGGTTTTAGTCCCCTTTACTTTGCCGGGATTAAGCTTCTTACCGCTAGAGTTAATTAAGTCGCCGTTAGAGTCTATAATACGGTGTCCGTCTTCGTCGTATTACTACTAGTTATGTAATAGCCTATCCTCGGTCTTAACCGTCGAAGCATTAGATTACTTAAACCATTAAGGCATCTCTAATATACATAGACCTAAGGTGCTATTACTATTAAATTAGTAGATGTTTAAAGTTAAAGTAATGTTAGTAAGAAAACGGAAGTTACCTTACTTAGCGATCCGCCGCGGGAGTAAAGCTAATATTACTATAACCTTCTCCGCTTTAGATAGCGGATTCGTCGTAAAGCTATAGACGATATCGCCTATAGAGGCCTTATCGATACTATTCTAAATATGTTGTTATTATAAACAACTATAAGAAGATGTTGTTATTATAAACAACTATAAGAAGATGTTGTTAGAGGATAAAGTAAGTACTTAAGTAAGATGAGATAGGGTAGCTAATAATAGTAAATCCTAATTAGTATAGCCTTAGTAAGGTGTACGTGCCTACTAAGTAAACTCGCTAAAGCTAAGTCACTACTCTACTATTAAGGTAGAACTAGATGCTAGGTCTTATGCTGAATAATATATCTCGCTAGAAACAGGCGGAGCGTAAGGCTCGCCGTGAATCAAAACACCGCTTACTAGCAAAGTAGTATAAACATGAAATAAAGGTTGAATGTCCCTTAGCGGCAAGGCCTAGGTGTCTACCGGAGCCTAGGAAAAGGAACGCTATAGACCTAGGTCTCGGAGAACTAGTGCCCGGTCGGGGTTGTCCTAGGAAACTATAGCATTTCCTCCTTCTTACTATCTCTCTTCCGAGAGTAATAGACCTAGGGTTCTTTTTACTACTACCGTCTATAGTCTATCGTAGGATGTCGTTTTCTCGGTTATAGGCGTCAATCTTAAAGTCGCTTACGATAGACCTAGGGTCCTTTCGTCCTATAAGCGTACGGGTACTTCTTAGCTCGCGTCGCCGTGTCGCTTACCGTACGTCTAAGGTCCGGCCACCGATAGACGTAAGGTCTCTTTATAGGTTAGTAGCGGCGGCTCTGCCCGGTCGATCTCTTCGTTAGTATACTCGCTTTCGCTATTATTATCTTTAGTAGATGACGTCGTAGACGCTATATCGTTTCCGTCGCTTTTATCCTCGAGGTACCGTCGGGTAATATAGGACTTACGGAGTCTCGATGCCCTTATAGGATTCCTCCTAGGTAGTAAGCCTACTAGCGTAGGGTCTTCCGCTAAGCTATTATTCCCCGCGGCGCCGATAAGCGTTTAAGGGATTCGTTGTGTTATATCTAGCTAGCGCTAGTCTTCCTAATAGTAAACCGTATACGCGTTTTCGTAAGCTTCGATTTACGCCTTATAGCCTACTAATTCGCTCTCTTTAATCTACTCGTTATAAATAGGTCCTTTGCCTAACCATTTCACGAGATACTAGATTTCTCTCCCTAACTTCCTCTTTGCTAGGATAGCCTAGACGTATTCGGTAGGCGGACGTCCGCTAGTTACGTCTATATAAGGAACTCCTAGATGCGCTAGGCGTTAGTATAGGTCGTCGCCTTTTAGTACGGGTTCTAGTTAAGCGACCGAGACGACTAGGTAGAAACGTAGGCTAGCCTTACGAGGTAGATCTAGCTAGTATGCTAGTTAGCCGACTCTCTTCTTAATCCGGAAAGGACCTACTCGCTGATTACCGAACTTCCTTAACGTTTCGCCTTAGACTCGGTATCCGTAGTAAAGACGTAGGTAGACCTAGTCTCCTAGGTCGAAGACAATCCTCCGGTGCTTCTTATTATATCGGTACTTTATATTAACTACCGCGAACGCTATAGCTTCCTTAGCTACGTCGCGGAACTACTACCTAAGTACGGTATAGTCGTCGCTAGGCAACTTACGGAGTCCTATAAAAGCGTCCGTGTTAAGGTTAAAGCTAAAGAGTATCTAGTCGGGGGACACGCCGGTACTTAAGTTCTTTACGCTTCCTAGGTACGACGTAAGGGATAGTAACACATCGGTCTAAGGGGCATTAGGGTTAGCCGTTATAAAGTACCGGATAGTAATCTCTACGGTCTAGTTAGTACGCTCCGATTATCTATCCGTTTACGGATGATATACTATAGACGTAAGCATCTTAGCTCTAAGCCCTTCTAGCATTCGCTAGAAGAATTCTAAGAGCTACTTCGGATCTCTGTCTAAGATTAAGACTCTTATTACTAACTAGCTTCGTAGTTGAATCGCGAGCAAGTATTCCGCTACCTACGTTCTAGCATCCTACGTCCCTTTACCTACGATTAGCAAAACTCGCTTCGTTTTCTTATAGGTAATCGTAAGCAAGGAATCGTATCCTTAGTTCGTCGGTAGGAGCTTAACGATCCAATCCGCGCACTAGACGTCTATTAAGAGCCCGCTTAGGTCTATAGGATTAAGAAATCCGTTTAGTAGATGCCGTAATGTTTCATTTAGTCTATAAGCTAGGTAGTAAAGAAGGTACTCCTTTAAGTGCCGTAGGCAATCCTTAACGTAGAAGGAGGTAGTAATGCGGTCGAGACATCTGTTAATACTATAGTAGTGTCTATTGTCGTAAACGCTCTCGAATATCTCGTAACGTAGTACTAGCGGGATACAGAGTCGTAGTTGCCGCGTAATAAGATCGATATAGAAGATTAAGCTATCTTCTATGAAGAATCGTAATCCCTCTAGGGATGCTAGGTCTATAGCTGGTTCCTTAGGCTACTCGAGTCTCTTCTATAAGGACTATAAGTTCCTAAGCTTTCCTTTAACTCTACCCGAATGGTTAGTAAAGGCTAGTAGTTTTCGAGCTAGTCGATAAGGGCTATAGACCTAAGGTCGCTCTAGCTCTATAGGATCGGTGCTTACTAGAATGTCTTCTACGTAGTGACTAGAGATATCTTATAGAAGTGCCTTTATTCGGCGCTAGGGTCTATCTATGTTATATCCCTACTTATATCGATCTTTAAACTCGTCGGAGAGCTAAATGATAGTGTTAACGTAGTTGCTTACGTCTTTTATCTAGGTGAAGAATGCCGGTAAGCTGTCTATATCCCGATACCTTAAGTCTACGTCTATAAACATAGCGGGGATATTATCGAGCCCGCTATTGTTAAGGTCCGCTTTCCTAGAAGCGTCCCGTATAGATTAGAGACGCGAAAGTGTATCTAGTACGACGTGATTTCGGCTAGGTCTATATTATATGTCTAGCTCTAGGAATTGTAAGAGGAAAACTACTACCGTAATCAATCTACGGTTGAGCCTATCTATACTAACCGTAGTAGCTATCTATAACTTCTTCGTAATCGTAGTTACCGCTAAATGGTCGGTAAAGACTACTGTCTTCGGGGCCGCGTCTATAAGCATCCTCGCTCTCTTTAACGCCTAAATCACCCTAAACATCTCTAGCTCCGTTAGCTAGTACCTTAATTCCGCTCCGGTTAGTTCGTAGCTAGTAAAACCTATGATTTAGACCTTGTTTATAGGAAAGTTCTTTGCCCTCTTTAACTAACTAGTAGAATCGATAAAGTCCGCTAGAGTATCGTCCTTACGGCCGACGGCCTCTATAGACGTACCCTCTAGAGTGGTCTCGTATTCGGTAGGAATGTCGCCTTCTACCTAATAGTATATAACGCCTACTCCGAATTCGTAGCTAGAGTCTACGTTAACGTAGAGCGTTCGCTTAGGATCTATATAATGTAGGAACGTTAGTTTGTCCTATATAGCTTATATCGCTTCCTATACGGTATCTATTTCTAGCGTCTACATTAAGGAGGATTTACGTATATAGTTTCTACGTTTTATGCCCTTCTATAGTGCCTTCTCTATAGCATCCGTCTTTGCCTTCTAGAGAGGCGAAACGATAGCGCTATAGTATAGGATCTTCGACCGGAGGTATCCCGTAAGGCCTAGGTACTTCTCGAGAGAGGCTACGTCTTTAGGTTTTTCGATCTTCTTTAAAGCTACGATTCGCTCGTAGTCTATAGTGAATCCTTCTCTATCGACGAGTTAGCCGAGGATCCTTACGGTAGGGTAGGCTAGAAAAGCCTTCTTAGGGTTAAGACTAAATCGCAACCTATCTAGCTTCTTAAATACAGCCCTAAGGTAGGCTTTATGCTCGGCTAAACTACTACTCCTAATAACGATGTCGTCGATATACCTATAGGCGAAGAGAAATTCTCGGAGTACGTCGTCTATAATTCTTTGTACGTACTAGACGCTGTTATAGAAGCCTATCGCTACTACCTTAAGGTATTCCTACCCCCGGTACGAGTTGATTATGAATTTCTATCGGTCCTCTTCTACGACTAGAAACTAGTAGAACATTGCCCGTACGTCTATAACACTAATGTACTTATATCCCCGAAGCTTAGATATTAGATCTTCCTATAGAGGTAATGGATATGTATCCTTCTAACATATCTAGTTTAGCCTACGGAGATCAATAACGACTCTTGACTTCTACGTAGAAGAACCGTCTTTTTCGTAGATAGTACGCTATGCTATAAACGCTAGCTACGCTATAGGAGTTTGCTCCGTAGTATAGCCTATCTTGTCCTACCGGTAAAGAACTCTAAATTAGTCGTCGAGCACGACGCGATCCCTAGCGGACAGTAGATAGACCTTAGAGACTTGCTTCTCTTTTTCCTAACCGTCGATTAGAGGGATCTTTATATACTTCTCCTTAGGAATGTCTACGGTCGTATTTCTATCGGTCTAAAGGGTAGGAAATTTAGCTACGACAGCCGCAATTTCTAAGGCTACGTCTATACCTAGATTAGTTACGTAAATCTAGACTCCTTCCTTCGTGACTAATAGGGAATCGGAATCAGGCGGCTACTACAAGAATGTAGTAGTTACATTCTTTTCGTTAATCTAATAGTAGCCGTCGATCTCGAGCTCGGTTAATGTACCTATTCTTTACTTCGCCGGGATATAAAGTAGCTTCCCTAACAGGTTCTTAACTTAGATGCTATAAAACCCTACGTCTACGATGTAGCCGCTAATAATAATACTATCTCGAAGAAAGGCGACGCCTTTAGCTACTTTAGCTGTTAATAGCGAGAATTCATAGTCGCGGTCGTGTTATAGTGCCTACTTTATACGGATGCGAATTATCTAGCTTAAGTAGGCCGGGACTATAACTAGAGCTATAGACCTAACTACTCTTAGTGTCTTGTGTTTTGTCCTTAGAGTGATCGAAATCGGTATCTCTATATTACCGTTTTCCCTTATTAGGACTTGTCTTATTTTAAGGTCGATGACGAATCCTACGGATGCTATTACGTCTATCCCGAGGAGGAGGTTGTAAGGGCAATTCTTAACGACCTATATAGGCTATTCAATAAGGGCGAGGATAGGCTTCCTCGTTCCGTCTAGCTAAGGCTAATATACGGGAAAATATATAGGAAGTATACGCTATGTATCGTTAAGCTTCTCTCCTCTTAAGGTCGAGAACACTAGCGGTCGCTTTAAACGGTAGATTCCTTCTAGGCCTAAGACACTCTCGAGCTAGTCTGCGTCTACTATTAAGACGCGATTACCGGTATTAAGACATATTCGGCGAAGGTCGCCTTTAGGTAAAAGCTTACACATCGCTTCTACTACGTTAAATTTACGGAAACTAAAAGGAGCGTCTTCGCCTACTAGAATAGTAGCTATACATAGCACAACTTCGATACCTAGGTCTATTAATAGTAAATCGTCGCTTAAGGCGACTAATGATAAGATACGTACTAACGATTTAACTTCTAAGGCGAGGACCTTAAGCTTCTTAAGTTCCTCTACGACTTCGTCTCCGTCGAATTCCTATTCCTTACCCTACGCCTATAGGGTATAATTCCTGTCTTTCGACTCTGTTATTTAGTAATGCTACTTACTACCTTGCCCGCGAGGCATCTATTAATACATAGACGTAGGGTCGCTACCGAGTACTATTAAGTTTCTAGAGCGATCTAAAGCCGGTTCGTAAATACGAACACATTACGGAAGTATTAAGTGCCTTTATAATAGACGGATACCCTAGGGCTATAGTAGCCCTCGTCTAGCTTATTATCGAAGTAGCTAATTAAATCCGGGCGGAAGGATAGCGCCTACGTAGCATAGTAGTCTCGAGTAACTAAAGCGTTATCGGCCCCTAGGTCTATAGCGCCGCCTCCTCGATAGTAACCTTAGGGGTTACGGGTAGAATGTATTCTAGTAACTAGTAGGGGTCGAGAGTCCTCGATACTACGTCTATAGTAATCCGATCCCTATAGTCTCGGTAGCTAATTCTAGGCTGCTTAAGCCTAAGGATCGTTAAGTACTAGACCTAGGTCTAGGAATTATAGTCGAGTATACGAAGGTTAGCTATAATTAGGAAAAGCCGATTAGGCTAAGGGGAAACTATCGAATAGGTTTCCTACTACGTCTTCGGGAGGAATAGCGTTCTACGAGCGCTAGCGGTTATAGGCTATTCCTACGTTTTGCTCGTTTAGCCGTATATTAAACGTCTACGTAGGGTTAACCTTAGGTCTATCGTTTACCTTAGAGGCTTAGGCGATAAGGATCTATATTAACTACTTCTAGCCTTCGACTATCTCTCGAATACTAGTATTTATCTCGACTACGCTAGGGGCTAGGTCTATACCGTAGACTAGGCGCTCGGGTGACTCGCGTCTCGAGCGAACTAGCTCGGGAGGAGGTTTAGGCTAGGCGGTAACTACGGGATTCTTCATTTACCGCTCGTAGGCTAACTTCTACTAGTATAAGAGTTTCTTAACGTACTCCGCCTACTCCGCGGACAACTTTAGAGGTAGAGATTATACCCTCTTACCCTCGTTGTCGTAAGCGGAGTCACGAGGCGCGGGTGCTTAGCTCTAGCTAGAGGCCTAGCCTAATCTGTCCGCTATGTCGTTAGCTATAGCACGGGTACTACGGCTTAGATCTCTCTTCTTTGCCGCGAGATTTGCTTTCTAGGCCTTAGTCGGCTTACGAGGTCCTCTAGTAGACTTCGCTAGCTATTAATCTTCGGAGAGCTACGTTAGTAGCTCCGGCGGCTAATCTTTAGACGATTATGCTTCGACTAAAGGGCTAAGCGTAATAGTAGAGATAGATCCGATGTCGTCGTTATCGTCGTACTACGTCTTTAAGTACTACTAAAAGAGCGGGTTTTAGGGCTAGTAGAGGGTTACGGTTAGTATAGTACCGAGTACGTCTTAGGCTTCCTTCGGGTAGGCTAGCTAGGTCGCTAGAAATCTAAGCGAAGAGTCTACGCTAAGCGCTACCGACGCTAAGCGTAAGCGACGAGCCGGCGATTAGTACGGACTTAGTAGGTTACCGTACTACTCCGAAAGGGCGAGAGTACGGATGAACTCGTTCTTTAAGATAACAAGCGAGTTAGATCCTACGTATTTAGGTCTAGCCTAATACTCTATAAAGCGGACTACGTATTAAGCACTTTTAGCTAAAAGAGCTCGAGCCTAGGTGCCTTAATAAGCGATTTCTAGTACGGGTAGGTTACGATCCGACATATACGACGAATTTAGATCCGCCTTAAAGAATAGGCTATAGACCTAAGGTAGCTTAAGAGCCGAAGGCGGATTGTTAATTAAGCTTCTATTGTTAAGAAGGGCGTCGTAAGCTAGGCTCCTTTCGCGGTAGGCGATAGCTAGAAGACTATTAAGTCGTCCTAAGTAGAGACGTAGGTATAAAAGCTACGCGTTATCGGTATAAGGCGCTAATACGCCGAGTAGGTTAGTTTAGGTAAGGTTAAGGGTGATAGTCAACTGTCGAAGCAAGAACTAGAGGTGTTGTTGTAGTAAGTTAGAGTGCGGAAGGTCCAATATACAGTCGGAAAGTCCGGACGAAACCAGCTAGTTCCTTCCCGGATTTGGGCGGAAGGTGAGCTTTAGGTTGTTGACAATAGTCCTTCCGCAGCGAATCCGGCAGCGAATAGAGCGAGAAGAAAAGGTAATTCCAAGGGAATTACCTGGGGTTAATCGAGCTGCTAAGACAGCGACTCGATGTGGTGGGTCAAGAGCCTGAACAAGGCTTCGTAGCGGTCCAACGATCCAAGTGGAGGGCGGTCTTAGGTCGGTGGTTTCGAAGCCAGTCAGGTCTTGAGCCTTAGGTGGGTTCGCTCAATGCGTTCGCCCGATGGTGATGGTCCCGTGTGTAGACGAGATGGTGATTGAAAAGTTTCAATCGTGAACCAGCTGAGCTACCATTTTGATAACGTGTGTGATGATGTCTGATTCAAGTAACTATCTGAAGAGTGACGCTAATAGACCTAGCCGAGGTCGTACATGCCTTCCGTATCACTCATGGGGACTTGGCCTTCGCGCCGAACGCGACAGCCTCAGCGTTGGCACCCAAGAAGTCTTCACTCCCGTTGTATTCTTCTCCCGGCGAGGGTCGTAGACTGGTCTCCCATTCTTTCATCAAGTTCGAAGCGGTTCTTCGAAGAGACCCAAGCCCCGAGGTCTTCCTCAGCACCGGCCAGGGAATCGGATCCTTTTTGGGCACGTCATGCGAATCATGAGCGAAACTAGTGCTGGTACGCGGACTGCCAGATACAGTCGAGGGAAGGGTGTTGGACTCAGATGTGACGCTCGAGCCTGATCGAGACGCTATCGGACTGTCATCCCACGTGTCCCACGCTTGCGAATCGTTTGAAACAACAGAGAGCCTCTTAACGGACGAAGGTTTGGCGTGCTTTGAAGTAATTACTCTTTTGGTAGGAGCGGGTTTACTTTCCTGATTTGAGGCCCAGAACATTGGATCCGCCAAGTCAGGAAGGGCGCCTGATGGTGCATTCCGAGCTGGTGACAGATTTGGTCTCTCTGTTGAGGTCTTGCTCGCGACTGAAGATCCTCTGGATGATGGTCGTAAGCTACCTCTGCTATTCTGCTTCCTTGGTTTACTCAATGTTTGTGTTGAGCTTTTCCTCCTGGGAGGGGGTATCGGCAGAGAGTCCTCGCCTACAGTGGCTTGGCGTAGGTCTTCCCAGAATGTCCAAAGACCGTCTTTGAAGTTAGTAGCTAGCTCCTTGCCCGTTCGCAGCAAGAGTTCTTGATCAATATTTTTGTCTGGCATTATGACATCCGTGCTCCGTCGACTAGTCGAAGCATCACTGCTCATATCGGTTGCTGCTGATGTCCGCATTGGGAGCGTGGGTCTTTTCGATTGAATGCCTCCATCGGCGCTGTGTCTTGTGGCGTTCTTCAAGCTATCTCGCCGAGGTGGGCGTGGTGGCTGCATAATATGTACTGCCTCTGGGGCATCTCTAGTGGGCGAGAGTAATGACAGCGTCCTCGTATGGCGTTGTCCGGGGAAGACTGTCCTACTGCTGGTCTTGCTGGCAGACATCAACGCTTTCCGCCGCTCCATCTCCTGCTGCATCCATGCATTTGAACCATCCGCGTCATCTTCCCTGTCCTTAGCTGGCAGCGACGTCTGTAACGGCTGCAGTTTCGTGACATGTTTGACGTCTTCTCTCTTCTTGTGGGCCTCGTGTCTGGCCCACTGCCTCTTCAGTTTGTCCAGATCCGCCTGTGCCCGCTGTAGCTCCTCCTTTAGCTCGAGCACTTTACGCTCTGAAGTCGCAATCGCGTGGAGAAAGTTACCATCCAGGGGCTCGCTCGAGTCTGTTAACGCATCAGGTGGGTACGCCGTCGTTTCCCGAGGTGAAAACATGCCGACCCCGGGGCTGTTCAAACTCGAAGGTTGAATAGGAAATTGGACAGAGAGTCGATTTGGCCTGCTCGGAACTGATGATCCTGTCACCATGGAGAGAGCCCGGCCGTGACTTTGAAAGTCTGCTCTCTTCGGAGATCCAACAGAGGGCACAGAGTTCGCCGGCGAACCGCTCGTGGTCGTGTTGTTGGCCATATCCACGGTCTGCCCGCTCGGAGCGACAATGGCGTCTACTAGGTTTCGTCGCTCATCTTCCATTACTGCATAGGTATCGCGAGGGTGCTTCCAGGTGAATGATCGCGAGTAGATTATAATTAACAATAACAATAGAAATGAACCTCCCCCTACAAGGTTGTTCGACGTTGCGGTCGGGAACGGGTACGTAAGCATGGCATGCGAGGGAGCTACGGCACATCTAGCGCAGAGGTGAAACGGCTGACAATGAGGTGGGACGCCAAGTTTAGTTCTGAATGAGAATGAGAGGCTTGTTGTGTCTGGCTGTTGGAACGGACCGGCCTCCAACTTCCTCTTTCAAAAGCGCCATGCAAGGTTGAGCAAGGTTGGGCATAGAGAAACTTTTCAGTTCGTTGTGTTTCATGCGTTCTGGGAGGAATCGCCATGGTTTCTTCTCGAAAGACGACGGGAACCTGCAAGCATAAGGTGCAAGCACAATTTGAACCATAAGGTAGCAGGGCGGTTGTGCTTTCTTATGCCTCGGGACCATCGGGCTGTTACCCCACTCGCGATGTCTCATATTCGCAGCAGATCTGTTCAAACTACCTTACGATCTCCTCCACTTCCCTACCACTTGTTCATCATGGCGTTTCCTCCAGACCCGACGGCGGAAGGTCAAACAACAGCTGAGGCCTCTGCGGCTGATGCAGACACTGGCGAGCCAGCCCAGAAGCGCGCACGGCCAAACGCCAATACGCCCAGCGGTGGCGATGCAGCGGCGTCTACGAACAATGACCAGGCTGAGGGCATTGGAACGGCCGACAAAACACGCCTGTATAGTTGCGGTAAATGTTCCAAGAGTTATGCCCGACTTGATCATTTAAGCCGTCATGTAAGGATGCACACACAAGAGAAACCCTACCAATGTCAAGGTGAGAATGCTTCACCCATCTTGCCTGCATGTGCTCCCGATTTATTCAGAAGGCATGATGGAATATATCCCATCGAAGCATGTTTGCAACATCAACACGCAGAACGTACTGACCCATCCCGGTCCACAGTCTGTACCAAGGCGTTCGCCAGAGCTGATCTACTCAAGCGACACAGCCTTGGACACAACAAGGATGATCAACAGTCGAAGCCTTCTATTGTTCAACATAGCCGTGTATCGCAAGCTTGCGAGGCTTGCGCTGGACTGCACTTGAAATGCGAGGAAGAAAAGCCATGCAAGCGATGTTCGAAGAAGGGCATAAAGTGCAACTATACATCCAACTATTTACCCAACGATATACAACAGTCGCCGCCTCGGCATAGCCCAAGCCAGGAGCAACACTCACAGCAAGTCCATCATCGGTATCCTCAACAGCAGCAGCAGCAGCAGCCTCAACAGCAGCAGTACAGCGAACATGTTCACCCGTAAGTGTATCTATCTCCCAGACCACAGATCCTCCAATCGCGCGGCCATTCTGGAGACCATCTTGTTTCGATGCAATGACGACTTGCCACGAACATCACAAAAAGACCTTGTGGGCAATACGCAAATCAGATGGGTCTTTTGCTCCATTCGATGATACTGACACCCCAAGTGTCTCTTACAGAAACATGCAAAACATGCAACCGATTCACCAAGCTCAGACCCCATCAATGCAGCACCGTGCCTCTTTTGGCCTACCAGGTGAGTTCTACGCGAGACCCGGATATTGAGTTTTGCTGCCTACCCATAGGTAGCTTCTTCTCGTTGGTCTGCATACTTGTGATTCAAGATATTCTGACATGATACTGCCTCAGGCCAGATGATGACGGAGCAGGCAACCCCTCCGCACTCAGCACAAGGCCAAATGAGCATGAATGGGATTATGCTGCCACCTCAGGCACCCGGCGTAAATATGTTCGACTATTTGCGGGACAAGATGATGCCGCACCACAGTCAGGCAAACGTGCAAGCAATCGATTACCAGAACGGCCCCTGGACCCCTCGAGAACTTTTCGACTTTGGCGTGGACACCAACATGGAGCTGAATGACCTCGATATCAATTTCTTGGATAACTACAACAATGCGAATCCCTTTGATCTGCGAACTCCGAGCATTGGTTTCCCTGCGTCTGGATCGGATATCATGCCGAGCTTTACTTCGGCACCTGCTCCACCATTGGACACAACTGCGCTTCCAAAAGCATCAGTCTGGCGTTTTCGGCCGTTGTCAAAGGACTCGGGGAGCGCAGAACAAGTGAATCTCTCTTTACCCACGCCAACCAGTCTGGATATTGACAGGCGTGTCACTTGCGAGCCATTGTCTCAAACATCTCGAGACAAGATTCTTGCTATGATTTTGAGCACTTGTAAGCCAAACAGCATCCCCCGTGCCGTAGCATGCTTTCCATCGATTGGTCTGTTAGACAGTCTTTTTCAATTCTCACTGACCTCACCCGGGTCTCACGCGAAGCACTGGATCCATGCGCCAACACTCCTCGCAGGTCAAACGAGACCTGAAGTTCTTGCAGCTATCGTTGCCGCTGGTGCGGTGCTGACACCAGACGCTTCGATCCGTAAAGTCGGATATGCCATCCAGGAAGCGATACGGACGGCAGTACAGGTGCAAGTGGAGGAAGACAACACTCTAATGCGTGACCTCCAGATAATGCAGGCTTCTCTTTTGCAGCTAAAGATTGGGTTATGGAGTGGTGATTCCCGGAAGATGGAGCTGGCAGAAGGTTTCCAGCAAGTCCTTGTCACCATGGCACGACGCGGTGGACTCTTCCGACGAGGAACATACGAGCGCATAGTCCCATATGCGGAAGACCACGGTGAAGTCCTTGAACGAAAGTGGAGGCAATGGGTGAAGCAAGAATCTCGGAAACGCTTCGCTCTGCATCTCTTTCGGCACGATTTAGAGGCTTCGGTCTCTCTTCTCAGTAGCCCGCTGATATCATACGCGGAGCTATATCTGCCTTTGCCCGAGTCGGAAAATCTATGGCATTCCCCATCAGCAGAATCGTGGAAGGCCATGTATATGCGCAACTCTGGGTCGCGCCACGACCGACAGCCTTCTCTGGTTGACTGCATTCAAGATCTTGACATCCTTGCCATCCGAGATATCTTCGTGGACCAACGACAGGCTTCGATGGCTGTTCTTGGTGCTGCTTGGCGAATGATCTGGGAGTTCAGACAGCTCGACTCGGTGATGAAAGATCACCACAATCAGTGGAATGGTGGGAGTATGCTCATGATTAACAGACATCAAGAGTTGACCAAGCTGATGCAATGTTTCCGCATAAGCTCTGTAGAAGACACAAAGGTGGTGCTGATTGTGGAGCTTCTGCTGATGCATCTGCACATGTCGCTTGATGACGTGCAACTCTTTGCGGGTGTCGAAGGGGAGGAGGAGTCGAGGAGGGTGTATCCATCGCTCGTTCAATGGACACGTACATCGACTGCTCGGCAAGCATTATGGCATGCGGGACAAGTTCAGCGAGCAGCGAGGAATCTTCGACCTGGTCTGATCTGTGATTTCGCCGCGATTGCTGTCTACCAAGCTTCATTGGCGTTCTGGTCGTATGGAATCATCACTCGAGCTACAGAGCCTGGACCCTTGGCCAATAACAATGGAATGGCGTTTCTTGACGGAGAAGAGGACCATGCTGCGAAGCGCTGGATCATACATGGGAAAGGTACAGCCGCAATTCGAACATGGGCAGCAAATTCGCCCGCGGATGGTACAGCTCTTGTTGCAAGTCCCGATGATGTTGTTGGAGCTGTAGTGTCGCTGATGAGGAGGAATCATAATGAGACAAGAAATCCACCGTTGGTGGATAATTTGGTCAACATCATGGAGGGATTGAGGAAAGCCGCGAGAACTTAATGGGATAAAGAGTACAAGAGGGGAGCTTACGACGACGACAGCAGAGCATGGACGCTGGGCGACCAAGTACATCCAAGTATAGAGAGTGCATAATGTACGTAGCTGTGAAAACTTGAGATGCTGTGAATTTCAAGACTTCAAGTCAAGCTTTGCAGCATCATCCATCATCACAGAGTCGGGTTTTGCCTGGTGCTTGCACCTGATCTCGCTGCAGAACCTACCATCATGCGCGCAATAGTGGCGCCGTCTCAGCCCATCCATGACCATTTGTGGCACTTTGGGATGTAATCCCCCCCAAACCGGCCTGATTGTCCCAGTCCATCGAAGACCTTTTCTTTGCTGAGAGGCTTCCTGACAATTTCCGCCATCTGTATGTCGGTGGCACTGGAGTTGCAGTGTTGTAGACTCGGGGTTGCTTTGCTGCCAGCCGCCACAGATCTCTGATTTTCATGGTCTGTCGTGTGCATCCGAGCGACCTTGATTCCAGTGTTGCAGCTGAAGTCGCCCGGTGGCTCTCTCTCGGCGCTTGGATGCATCCTTGTAATTAGAAGGAGCTTCTGGGTGAGGTGTGGTAGAGGTCGATGAATATGAGAGGCTGGAGTTGGGTCTCGATGTTGCAGGCAGGGTGCTGATTTTGCTGAGTGGCAATGTTGATGCTGCTGAAAGAAACTCATTCACATGGAAATGGACTTGCAGCACTTCCGTAGATCTACCAGATTGCATTAAAGTCTCCGCCGAATTGGTCTGATTGTCCCCATCCCGACAGAGTCCCATGATCGTCCGGTAAGGACGATACGAGATCTTCACTCTTGTCGCTGAGTCCGCCAATTGTGTCGGTGTCGCCGAAGGCAGAATCGCATCCAACACTGGCCGAGGTAGCAGAGTAATCCGAACCATGTTCGCTTTCTACAGAGGAAGTAGAATCGCTTGAATCGTATTCTGTGCCAGCCGTACAACTAGAATCCTTTCTGTCGGCGATACGGTCGTCTTCGTCCTTTTGAATATGTTGCCTCGCTTTGCCAACAACAGCATCAAGGTCAATCTCGCCAGGAACATGTTGCTGCTGCTGTTCATGACAATCAATGTTCATGGTGGCGGCCAAAGGCAAGTCGATGGGTCTCTCCGAGTTACCTTGCGAAGCCGTAGAGGTCATGTTGTGGACTCTGGGAGGGGCTTGAGAGTATATTGTTATCGGAAAGAAGTGGTCTCAATGCCAATTATGATTGAAGAGAAAGAGAGGTACGGACAATCGGGTCGATTCACATGAATATGTACTTGGCTTGATACATTGGTCCTCCAAATCTGAGACCAAGTCTTGATCGACTCCATGCGAGACAAATGGTTCATGCGAGCGTCCAAATTGGAGCCATTACTTACATGTTCCTTCGAGGCATTGGACAGCAATGCGGGGATTGACAGTTCTTGCCGAGCAAATGCCATAGTTGATCCAGGAGAAGACTATAGTAAGGAAACCAGTTGGCTCCCTAAGCGACTCCATAGCGATGTGGTGGGTTGCAGGCTCCTCTAGAATTGTGCATACAATTTGAGCTGAATGAGGGCTCACCCGCTGTACGCCACTTGAGCGATGAAAGCAGTGGTGAGCCTTGTTGAAATAACAATAATTCGTTGTTGAAGAGAGAACAGATGACAGACGCGCTTGCGAGGTTGATCCATGCTTTCAAGCTAGAGCCAAAAACAGTAAGGCCGGTCTGACGTACGTGAATGTCATGGAATCTCTAGCTCTGAATCTCAGTCCTGGAAATTCTTTGTCGAAACATTGCCGCTGCGAAAACGAACATGTCAAACGCAACATCAGCTGCGCGGCCGAAACGTGCGGGGGAAGACTTTGCGCGTGCGCACGATAACAGCTCCAAGAAGCCTCGTTTCGATTACCGCAATCCAAGCACACTCGCAGCCGATGCGCCGGAGGAGGATCTCATCTTGGACGCCGACGTGATTGGAAAATCGGGCAATCAGACGAAGCGTAATGCCGTCAACATTGATGGATACGAATCCGATTCGGATAATGACAATTTCGATGCGCGAGCTGCGGATCGCGAGCGGAGGAATAAGCCGAGCAAGGATGAGGAAGACGACGACATGTTTGGTGATTTGGAGGAACCAGGAGACGGCGAAGACGATGATACAGAAGAGGGCAAACAGCGGAAAAAGGACGTGAGATTCGTGGACGCTGCAGAGATTGAAGGACAAGTCATGAACAGCACGTCTGGAGGGCACGTCTCAGCGGATCTCCTGCAGGGCGGCAAGGGAAAGCAAAAGGCGAAAGAAGAAGAGTCGGATGCTGAGTCTTCGGGCGATGAAGAGGAACGCGATCGACTACCAGAAGAACTTGAGGACGACGATGCTGCTGAGCTAGGTGCTGGTGGGAAAAAGAAGCACGCGCCGCGATTGGACGCTTTCAACCTTAGGCAGGAGGAAGAGGAAGGTCGATACGACGAGTCAGGCAATTTTGTCCGCAAAGCTATGGATCCAGACGCTGTCAACGACAACTGGTTAGAAGGCCTGAGCAAGAAGGAGATGAAGAAAGCCAAGGAGGCGCAGGAGAAGCGCGAAGACGATCGCAGACGAAAGGCGATTGAGGATGACGCTATATTGACGAGTGACATTCTCTCAACACTAATCCAGCATCTCGAAACTGGGGAAACTCCATTGGAAGCGTTACAACGGCTAAACAAGAGCAAGCCAAAGGAGACTAGAGTGCCCAAATGGAAGCAAAAGAAGCAACAGCAACGAAAAGATGCCATGGATGTCGACGAACCTGCCTCGAACGAGAATGCAGCTTCTGACTCACTAGAAGAGGCGCGAAAGAAGGAAGTGGAAGCTATCACCGGTGCTTCAGATGCGTTGTACTCGCGCGGCCAACTTGAGATTTACCAGACAGAGCGCGAGCTTTTGATGCGGCAGTACAAGCGGGATACAGGAGAGGAGTGGCGAGCTCCCGTATCTGCAGATGCTCGAACAGGAGCTTTTTCAGAATGGGAATATCGATGGAGTGATGCTAGGGATGGCGGTAACGGCCACGGTCCGTATGATGGACCAACAATGAAGGCGTGGAATGATGCTGGCTACTTCGGCGATGGGGTGGAATTCAAGCGAGTCGGTGATGGTGAGTGGAGTCGCATCTTGGACATTGACCCTCCCGGCGATACCTGATGCATAACCATGGTCATTACATGTCGGAGTCACTTGAGAGCACTCACAAATCTCGATGCATGCATCGTTCGTGCTTTTGTTGCTCGGACTTGAACTGAATGTCTACTTTACAGTCTATTCCTATTTTTAGATGCCGACCAAGCAACGATGTACCGTCGTCGTCTTGATTCACAACACCGTCTGAGAAGCGGATTCACGACCTTGCCTGCTGGTGTTGTTTACTGCAAATTTCGCGATCAAATGCAGAGCTTAGTTTGCTGTAGCGCAGCAACGGTCTCCACAACAGCGCACATGCGTATACCCATGTACATATTCTTCAGCCCTGGTATGATGTTCTTCAACACGATCGATGACGTATCACCTTCCTGGTAACGATTTGATGTTGCTTTTCACGCTGGAGGCTCGGTTTCATGCGGGTTTCACAAGACTCGGCAATGGATCTCTTGATCGTCTGCATGCAGCGCTTCCGATCCTGGAGTGAACATCTGTGGTTGCTGCAGTTCATCTTGTTCATCGTGGTTAGTAACAATCCTGGTCGGGTTGCAGGACATGATGTTGTGCACTCACTTATATGCACCTTGCAGGAGCACGCTCATGTCTCGCATATATTGATAGATCATATGCAATGTCTCCCGTACAATATTTTGATGATGTATCAATCGCCATGTCCCCAGGGCCGCGAGGCTCACTTTGAAGCGATTTGTAAGAAAGACATGGTATCGCTTATTATCTATTTGTTCACTCGAGAAATTTCCGAGAGATTGTACTCGCCGAAAATAGGCCTCTACAGCGTCATTATTGAAGAAACTCCCACATGGAGATCTTGCTGGGGCCCACTTGCTCCCTGAGGTTGAGATGTATGTTCCCTGTCACTCGTGGAAGAACCGCTTTGTCGTCCCAGGGGCCAGCAATAGTATGTAGCAGTAAACGCATGGGTGGGTCAAGGGCGGCAGGATCTTTTAGAGCCGAAAGCGTCTGAAGCCGCAGCTCTGCAAGGCTGCCCAGTGAATAATTCCCACGCAGTGTGTTGCTCCGCAGTCGGTAGGACAAGGTTGGCTGCAGATGTCCACTCAGTGCGTGGTAACAAACAAATGCAGCACTTGCGAAGTAAGCATGCTCCTGCATCGATTCAATCTGTTCCGGAGGCATCAAAACCATACCCGGCTCGCTACGGTCGCTTCATCCGACTCAATGATGAGGTTGGCGAGGAGACGAACTGTGACGGGATCCAAGATTCGGGCCGCCACTCAGGCTAACACCACGTGTACCGAAGCCTGATCTGTGCCGAAGCATGATCATCATCATCCATCCCAGGCGAAGTTGCCGGGTCTGCCAGATTGAAGCCACGACTCGTGAGAGTCGGTGCAGTCATGCGAGCAGCAGCATCGGATTGGTGGCTGCACGCTGGTGGGTGTGCTCCAGCGCTGGCAATTGGACGTGTTTCAAGGCGAAGCCCGCTGCCCTTATGCGCGAAGACCTGCACGCTATTTCGCTAGTTACGCAGCCATCCATGTTCGATACGGCACAGGGCTCCCAGATTCTCGCGGCTGGCGGACCTTTTGGCGTGATGCAAAGTGCGTTTGACAGCAACTTGGTGGCGGAACTGCAGTGTTTAGGGAGTCCTCCAGGCTAACGCTAGAAATGATACACGTGGATGGATGTAATGTTGACGAATAGACACACGCAGCTGGAAAGGAGAGCAAAGCACCGCAGCACATCGTCATTATAGTGAATACTTTAGGACAGGAAGAGTGCAGTGCGTGATTACGGCAACTCCTAGCCCAGTGGCCCAGTGGGGAGGTTATTCTAAGGGGTTGTCTAAAAACATTAGTGTGAGAATTCGTTATTTCATTTCTCTGACCACAACTCACCATCAGTCTCTCCCTTCCTCGCGACACGGCCTGGATTTCGTGGGATTTCGTGTCGGGACATCTGCTAACATCACTGCGCAACAGAGAGGCCGCTACTGCTGCCGCTGTGCGCTCGACTGTGCTGTACCGCCTTGTGCTGCTGCTCTTCTTTGTCTGCCTCGACACCGGTCACGGGATTTCGCCAGCGAGATACCTTCGTCTGGGCCCTCGCCCAACGTCCTGCTGCTGTCCGCCGCCCGACCTCACACAATTGCCCCGCTGTGTCCTCGCTCAGCCGCGCTGGCCTGGCCTGCACTGTCTCTGACGGGTGCCATTTGCAAATACCGGCGAGGTCTGCGCCGTTTCTTGCATCAATCGCGCCCATTCGACGGCCTCGATTTTGGCCTCGACATCCACCTCCATCAACATGCAACACAACTTCGACAACATGTCATACTATGACAACGCAAACAACCGCTCGCCGACCTCGCAGCGCCAGAGTTCTCTACATCGTCAGAGCTCGCGGCAGCAGTTTGAGCAGCAGGCATATGGCCATCTGCCGTCTGGTCTCTACACTGCAGAGGACCACGCCGCGGGCTACAACGGCAACCCCCGATACAACGACATGCGGAATGCCACAGTAGGCGGCTATGGGAATGGCTACGACATGGGTGGTCAGTCGTGGAATGCCGGCGCCTTTGGTCAGAACAACACGCTGAATGGACTGGGCGGACCAAGTCTCCGAAAGCCGCCTTCGCGAGGCGGCCGGTCAGGCCTGCCATCTGTGAGTTGCAGTGGAAGTTTGTGCAGAGTAATATTCCCGCTAACATGTTGCTAGTCCTGGATGGATCAGTCCCAGCCAATGCCCATGAATCCATACAACGGCGGGTACGGGCGACATGAGATGAGCTCCGAGCCCGACGAGGAGCTTATACCCACTGCAATCGTGATCAAGAACATCCCGTTCGCCATCAAGAAAGAACAGCTTGTGCAAATCATGACCGAAATGGGCCTCCCGCTTCCCTACGCCTTCAATTACCACTTTGATAACGGCTTTGATAACGGCGTTTTCCGTGGCCTCGCATTTGCCAATTTCACGAACCCAGAGGAAACAGCAGCTGTTATTGACGCGATGAACCACTTTGAGCTTAATGGGCGAAAGTTGAGAGTCGAATACAAGAAGATGCTCCCAGCGGTGGAGCGCGAGAGGATTGAACGAGAGAAGCGTGAGCGTCGTGGGCAGCTTGAGGAACAACACCGACCGATGGCGCCGCAGACTCTGCAGACTCAGGCGTCGGCATCGTCTTTGTCGTCACGGGTAATGGCTGGATCTCCATCCCCCGTCTCCGCCCGGAACCAGCAGATGGGAGGCTCCTTCCCGCCTACTGGTGCAAGTGCCGATGCTGGCGTGGACGTGGATCTCAACGATCCTCAGGTCCTGCAGTACTACTCGAAACTTCTGCTGTTCAAGGAGGACACTGCGAGAGATCTTCTGGTGTTCCCGCCGAGCTTGTCACCACCGGAGCGAAGGATTGTCCACACTTTGGCTCATCACATGGCTCTTGGTCACACGTCGAAGGGCGAGTCCGATCACCGTGCAGTGCACGTATTCAAGGAGAATGGGCGCCCGCGACTGAGCCCTCCTATGCCAACTTTCCCACACCTTCAGGCCGACAACAGACGCGCGTTGAATCGCTCTGCGACCACTGATTTCAGCGAAGCCCGCGCCAACGAGAACTACTATGGCGGGTCTAATCTTCGCCACCAGGCTTCGGGCTACCTCAGCAACTATGAATCTGCCGGCGGCTTGGCAGCTGGCAGCAATCTTCGCTCAGCAAAGTCCTTCGCGGATCTGCGATCATACACGCCATCCCCAGTGCCATCAACAGCTAGCTTCCCTGCTGCTCTAAGTCACAACGTTGCCCGCCTCCAAGAGTTCGGCAGAGACGGCGCGCAGTCGACCACTCCAACTCTCATGGCCCCCAGCAATGGTCTCAACGAACGCAACGACAACCCCAACACCAACAACATCATAAATGGTCTGGGAAACATGAGCCTGGGACCTACCTTCAGCGGCAGCCCACGGGGTCTGCGGGGATACCCATCATGGGATCGCGAGCAACCAGGCCCAATTGGTAGCAACAGGTCATTTAGCACAAACTACGAAGGTGGCCGACAGGGCGGAGTTGAGAGACAGCCACGTGGACCATTGCCTGAGAGAGGAGCCGGCTTCCCACGAAGGCAGAATGGTCACATGCAGCGCAACTCGGACGAGCTTTCGCAGCGAAGCAGCGCCGCAGAAATCGCGGTTGAGCATTAGAATTGCTCGTCGGATCAATTTAGTCGACGCAGTTACCGAAAGGACCGCTGGAAGGCTCGACCCAACACAGACCGACTACGGCCCGGTTCTTGATCCTCCCTCTCACACCTCTCCCACCTACCAAGACAAAACCATGAAAGCATGACTTACGAGAGACATCAATCACGACGACGCATGATTAGCATCTCACCAAAACACCATCAAGTATTGATCTCGACAGCTTTCGTCTGTCGAGTCTGTGCTTGATAACGACCATTGATGATCGGAACGACCGATATGAGAATGAAGAAAAAGTAGCGAAGAAATTAAGGAGCTCGCTGCCCACCACACGACGACGTGAAAGGACCTTTTTGCTCACGATGACGACGCCTCCTTTATTTTGCATCGACCCACGGTTTCATACTCAATACGAGCGCGCTTTTGCATGACCACCACGCACAAAACTTGGGGATGACGGCTGGAGGCGTCCACTCTTCCGCTGTCCTCACCTATCACTGGGTAATAAACTGAACGGCTGCTGAATGTTGTTTTTGCTGTTTTTAATCTGATTTTGGATACGCATTTGTGGAGTAATGATGACTATTGTTCGTCAGGAGATGTTGTTTGTTTTTTGTTGTTCTACCCTGCATGACACGTGCATGCTTTGCGATATGCTGGAAGCATGAAGACTTGGATCCTCTTCCAAGGTCTGATGTATTAACGATTGGTTCGTTGATTGGGATTTTGCCTTGCTTCGTCACGGGATCAAGAAAGAAACTGCATGGATGTGCGCATACAATAGTTAATCGATTGGATTCAAGTAACGTTTGAAGGCTGAAAAAGCGACTTGCGCTTCGTTTCCTTTTCGAATTTGTACAACATCATCCTATGCTTAGTTCTAGCGACCTCTGCCATGACACGACCCTTGACGACATTTCTTCTCCGAGCCGACGGACGTTTTCCTGCCTTGCTCTCGACGGTGACCACGATTTCAAAAGAAACACCATGCCTCCGCCGTGAGCTGCTTCGTGGCGTTCTTGAGCTTGTCGTTGAGCTGGTTTCCCTTTTCCGACGGGCATGTATATCTTTCTTGAATTGGCTGGATTTGGATGCATGTCCAAAGAGCGGCTCAGCCTGGCGCTGAGCCTTTGTAGACATTTTCCGGACCTGTGCACTCATCCCAGGAGGCTATATCTCATTGCTGGCCTATGACCTGGCCACACGATGCCCACCGGAGCCGCAGAGAAGACGTTGAAACAAGCAATGGACTGTGTAGAGATGACTCCTGTCGCTACAAGGTCCATGTCCAATGCGCCTCATGCTCCCAGATGGACGATGTGCATCAATTGGCTCCTTAAATGGCTGGTATAATGTTCCACCTGCAGATTAATGCTCCATTCTGAATCTCCAGTAGAAGTCATCCGTTTCTCCACTTCAACGAAAATATCCGCCATACCTCTTCTGAATTCCAACCTACCAAGCCGCGGCGATTCCAGTGAGCGGAACACCGATGCCGCATCAGGAGTCGAAGCATAGTAGCGGGCCAGAGATACTCTGGGCTCCGCCCTTCCAGACTTCAGTTCCTGACCGAAAGCAAGACTGAACTTCTTCTTGCCGTCTCGATCTCCAAAGATCATATAGCCTCGTTCATGCTCCGAAACAAACGTTACAGATCCCTCTCGAGGATCATACGCTTCGGTTGGCCATACTTCCATTAACTTCAGTTGGCTGACATTATTCCGGATCGTGATTTTCTGCGTCCAGAAAGTGCCCGGACCCTTACATTGTTCTTTCGGGGCCTCTTTGAGTATCAACAGTTTCTCCCACTTCGCGGATGGCAAGTATCTTCTATCGAGATTCCGAAGTGTGGAGAGCCGTCCGTGGTCATTTTTCAACGCAGTCAGCTCGCAGACCGTGCTAGTGACCTCTCTTGCCGGAATCATTCTCTCGTGGGGTAATTCACGTAGTATCACGGCTATCTGAGCTCGGGTGTTGTCGGCATAGCGACAATTGAGGATTGCCGTAAGAAGCTCCGGGTTGTCCTCTGTTCGCACCGCCGGGAGAGATATTCGAAGGCCTTTATTTGCAAGTTGGAAAGCCTCGTCAACAGGATTGGACCAGCTGACGATGTTGTGAGCACGTCGGAAGCCATACGGGGACGGCGCCATGAGTAAGGCAAGATGATGATCTTCCCAGGCCTGCCAGACGATGATACTGTGATCTGTAGAAGTCCTTATGATCTCTTCTTGCAATCGCGCGAAAGCTTTTTCCCCTTCGCCATAGAGCATAGGCAGATTTACGTCGAAGATTCCCATCAAGGAATAGGCTCTATCTTCTATCCGTGTAGTTGAACGGTCTGCTGCCCATGCCATACGTGCCGCAACGCTGACTGACTGTAAGCTTTCTCGATCTCGTAGAACGTTTGGGTCGATGCGTGTAATTTCAGCCAGTTCTTTGAACATTGAGATTTTGCTGCCAATCAGTTCCCACTTGTTGTCATATATTTCGACGTACCCCGGAGCGATGAGCTCTTGCAAAGTCCTGCACAGCCAATCGTTAGCTTGCGCCTATACTTTCATGTGTGTGTATATTACCATCCTCTGGTGAACCACGTCGACTCACAAAGTGGAGCCTCGGGAACATCTGCCAAGTAGGCATAGCAAACCTTTGCTTGATAGTACCATCGATACCTAGAAAAAGCACAACATCAGCGTGTTCAATGTAGCCGATCATCAAGGCAACTCTTCGTCCGCGAAGGGGAATTTCAGCATGTCGTCGCAACAGGAATGCTCTGCCGATGAGCCCACATACATAGAGTTTATGGCCTCACTCAGCTCTGCGCTACTAGTCTTATCAATGCAGCACGTATCAACCCAACAGTAATCCAGCTTATCCGCCACCGCTCTTCGACACGTCTGTTCAATCTTCGCCCAACCAGCCTTGTGAGTCGTCAATTTTCCACCGGATTGTAGGTCTTGGAATGATACTTCAGATTCCTTGGCTAGCCATACGTGACTTAGAATGGCGTATCTCCCGTACTTTTGTGTCTCGTCTTCGAAATGCTCCAATTTTAGGCTGTTTACGTTTAAGAGCCACATTTTGATTGACTGTATGAGAGAGCTGTGAAAAGATGTAATGGCAGGGCCTGGCAATTATGTGTTGAGAAATAGTGAAGATTGAGACGACGACAAAAGAGGTTGTGCTAGCCAAGCTCACTCACGGGACTTTTACCGTCATATGCGTGGGCGGCTGCAGGAGGTGGCTGCATGAGGCCCAGGGCTGAGTGGAACAGGCGGCCTCTCCATCTTGATAGGAAGCGGGGCAACTTGCTCGCCTGTCGCGTGCATGTTTGTTGCGGCAGACTGCTTTACAGAGTTTCCGACGCATCGCAAGGTTGTCCTCATGATGACGAACTGTGATATATGCATTCACTGTCGTCCATGCCAAGGTGAGATCGTGCAGGACTCCCGGACTCCGCATCCTACTCTGTTGGCCGGACGCTGTGTTAGCTTTTTGACAGAAAGAAACGACATCTTCGGTCTGAGTATTGAAGAAAAGGGGAGTGTGATGAGGAAGTATGACACTTGAAGATGGCATACATGTACAAGCAACGCCACCTACGCCTCAAGCAAATCGCTCCAAAGTGCTCCTTCTTCCAGGAAGCCATGATGGATCACGCTCACAAGCCAGTAATCCTTTCGGATGCGCTCCAAGAGCTTGCTACTCTCAGACCCTGACCTGTAGACTCTTTGCCATTCTCCCCAGATGCCAAACGCTTCTTCTGACCAGGCCTTGAATGACACGGCTTCGATGATCGTCGGTGTAATGATCTCCTTGCCAGCAAAAGTGCCCCAAGTCACTGGGTTAATGGTAGTCTCACCAGAGCTGACAAAGTCGCCCTGAGCGTTGCCTGCGAAGTAAGTGATCTGTGGGTGTTCAACAAGTTTTCCTGACAAAGTCTTCCAGTCTGCAGAAGGTATGAAAAACTCGACGAACGGCTTTTGAAAGACGAATCCGTTCTTCGGACCCCAGCCGTAGGTAGGATCCGTGGAACGCACCCCATTCACGGCCGGTTGCGATGCGACTGTCCACCAGCCTTTATTGATCAACCCCAGGAGCTCATTCTTGATTCCAAGAGTCTCTGGTTGCAGAACTTCTTCAGACCAAGGAATTGCTTCAATCTCGCCTTCGAGGTGTCTTCTGAAGCTCCTGGAGATGTCATCCACGCATGTTGGTTCACCCCAGAGTCGCTTCGCGTCCGGTACACTGCAATGCAGACTCACTCCATAACCATCGATTTCACCATATGCAGGTGAGCGTGCGTCACCCCAGCGTCCGTTAGGGAAATCATCCCAGGTTGCCTCGCGTCCCAGCGAGCCATCGCCCTCGGAAATGGCAAGTGTGTTTGCGCGGCTATTGATCTGCTCTCGTGGAATCCCGGCTTCGTCGTCCGGTACTTCATGCACGGCAGAGGTGCGAGTGCTGCTCGTGCTTGACGCCCGAGTACGATTGACTATGAGTCGATTTCTTGATTGCGAGTTGGCCATTGACGACTTGCGTCTGTGCTGCTGCCTCTTGACTTCATCCACGATCACAAAATCGTCTTCCGCAATTGCTTGCTCCGCCACGGGCGCATTCTCGGGTGGGATGAGGCAAGTCCGCTCCAGTATCTGAGCGACAACCTTCTCCAGGTTGAGAGTATAGAAGTGGAATCCTCGTGGACCGTTGCTTGGTGTGGCCTTTAGTCCCTGAACCATTTCACTCAGTATATCGACACCGACTCGCTTTACCGCTTCATCGTCGCCCTTGAGAGCTTCCAGTCTCTTTAACATGTTTTGAGGTAGCGCAGCGTGACTGAGCTTGGTCGTCCTCCGCAGGATCTGGTAGCTCTGGATAGGCATCAAGCCCGGTATGATGGGTATGGTCTGAAAGACACCCGACTCGTGGTCCCGTAACCGCTTCTCATACTGCTGATATGCCTCCACGTCGTAAAAGAGTTGTGTCATGATGAAGTCTGCACCGGCCTTTGTCTTCTCCACCAGATATGGCAGGTCATGCTCGACTGATTGATGCTCTGGGTGGGATTGATCTGAATGGCCTTCGGGATAGCCAGCCACGCCAATGCAGAAGTGGTCGCCGTACTGCTTGCGGATGTAGCGGACGAGGTCCACAGCCCACGTAAAGTCCTTGTTGCTGTCATCACCCTCTGCATCTGGCATGCTGTCGTCGCGGTACTCGTCGCTGCGCGGTGGGTCGCCCCGCAAAGCCAGGATGTTGCGCACACCCAGCACCTTTGCCTGCTCCAGAGCCTCATCGATTAGCCTCCGCGACATGTTGGTGCAGGTCAAGTGCAAACATGTCGTCAAGCCCAACTCGCGCTGTGTGAGCTCTGCCAGCGCCAGTGATTTGGCAGAAGTGCTGCCTCCCGCACCCCAAGTCACATTGACGAAGAGAGGACGCAGCGAGTGCGCCATGCGGGAGAGACGGGCATTGAGGTTGGCGAAACCCTGCTGCGTCTTGGGCGGGAAGAACTCGAGCGAAAAGTAGGTCGCGTCCGCCGGCAGCGCCGCGATCTTGTCCGTCAGTTTATCCATTGTCCAGGGCGAGTTGGAGCAGCGGACTGCGGTACGTGTGGTGGGGTGGAAGAGAGGAGTTGCCAGGCGTCATGTGAAAGACAAGGACAAGGAATATATTACTACTTCCGGCTCAACCTCGTGCGCGTGGCGCAGTTGTTGTTGTTGTGGCGCACATGTTACCTGTGTTACGGCAGTTCTTACCAGCGGCGATCACGGCGAATATTGCCAAGCATAGCTAGTAGTTCTAACTTACCTGGGCAAAGTGAGGTACAGTAAGGCAATGTTCTTTTCAACATCACTTTCTCTCGCCCACACAATCAACCAAACAACAACACCATGTCACTGCAGGATATCAAACACATTGCCCTCGTCTTGTCCGGAAAGGGCGGAGTAGGCAAATCCAGTGTGACCACACAGCTTGCCCTCTCACTATCACTGCAAGGCCACTCTGTTGGTGTGTTGGACGTCGATCTCACAGGACCATCAATTCCACGCTTCTTTGGCATCGAAACCTCAAAGGTCACGCAGGCGCCCGGAGGTTGGCTGCCGGTTCCAATCCATGAGTCGAGAGCGGGTGGCGAAGGAGCTCAAAGAATCGGCGAGCTCAGATGCATGTCCTTGGGATTTCTTCTGTCCAACAGAGGCGACGCCGTCGTCTGGAGAGGACCGAAGAAGACTGCCATGATTCGACAGTTCCTCACAGATGTACAATGGGGGAGTATGGACTACCTCCTCATTGACACGCCACCGGGAACGAGCGATGAGCACATTTCTCTCGTGGAAACACTTCTCAAATCTGCAAGGCCGGAACAGATGGCAGGAGCCGTGATTGTCACCACACCGCAGGCCATCAGTGTCAGTGATGTGAAGAAGGAAATCAACTTCTGCAGAAAGGTCGGCGTGGGTATCCTAGGCGTGATCGAAAACATGGCGGGCTTCGTATGTCCGAACTGTTCCGAATGCACAAACGTCTTCTCAAAAGGTGGTGGAGAAGTCATGGCACAGGAGTTTCAAGTGCATTTTCTCGGCAGCGTACCCATCGATCCAATGTTTATTCGCCTCATCGAGGAAGGAAAGCGACCAAGTTACCCTAAAGGAACAGTCATCGAAGGCCGCGATATGGAAACGAGCGACATGTCACAGACTGGAGCGCATGAGGCGGAAGGCTTGTTGGTCGATAAATACACGGCTTGCTCGTTGCATCCTATCTTCGAGGGCATCACGAAGCAGCTGATACCAATGATCGAACAGTGATCAACCAGCAGTCCAGGAGATGATCTGAGCGCCACCAGCCTTCTCTTAAACTATCATCCTGTACATTGTCCCAGGAGACGCCATCGGGACTTGCACGCTTTCGAAGTCCCATATCCACAACCCAAATGACCCTCAAAGAGCGGTACGTCGGGATGTACAACAGAGGCATCGCGGCTCATCAACCTTGGACCGTTGCCGTTGTAGATGGTTTCGTTGTCTGCCTGTAGACAATAGAGCATTGGTAACAAATATCACAGGGCAGGCGGTGAAGCCATTGCTACCCCAATTGCAGCTGGTGTACGTACCGGCTGTGTTGTTTGTTTTGACAGGCATGGCCCTTGTCACCAACTAAGCGGTCGTCGCCGTTGATGGAAGGAAGAGAGAAATAGGAGGATCGCCTATCGATAGTACTTATAGGGCTTCCAGACTGCAGCCCTCGGCGTCGAGAAGCCACGATCTACCAGACCGAAATAAAATAAAGGATTAGGGCCGCGGGAATAGCAGATCGTGTTTCTGCGAGCAATGATTGAGGAACTCACCCGATTGATTGAAAGTTCGCAGTCTGGAAAGGCATATGCCAATGGAGACTTCGTCAAGGGGGTAGCCGAACGAGCGTGTTCAAGGCAAGATCGCTAAACTTGATTTGTGAAGGCTTTTGTGTGTGCATATCAACAAAATCAGTGAACCGAGGTGTTCTTCTATACGACGATTACATGCGACTTCCAGCTACATATTGGTCGTCTGGCAATGCACGACGACCGTCCGTGCGCTTTAAGACGTGCCTTCGTCCGTGATGAAGACAATTCGCGGTTAATCGATGCCGAGCCGTGTGTTGGTATCCTGGTTAGATGTCTATCGTGATGCCCAACTTGTCCATGTGACTTCGCATTCCGAGATATCGCGGCGTCGTCTTGGGATGCGTTGATCATTCGCAAGATTCAACAACTTGTTGTCGCGATGGATGACTGTGCATATTGGATTGCCGTGGTTCCGCGTTGCCGGCTCAATTCCAGTGGCGCTCAGAACATGGCACAGCAGCACAGTTGATAGCTTGGCTTGGCTTGGGTCAGCGTGGTCCTAGTTAAGTGCATTGAGTTGCATGTCCAGGCGTAAGCACTCACCAGCGCTCGCAGCGCTCCGCTGCATTTCTCCCGCGAGTCTCATCTTCCACGCTAGCTTCATTTGCAGATCGGTACATCCAGAATTGGATGAAAACCGCACCATCGAGGAACAAAGTGCCAAGGCTACCAATAAGCCAGCTGAGGTTCACCAGGATGTACATTCCATATATTGAGGAAGCCTCTCCAGGTCGGCAATGGCTCTCACGCCAGTGTCCGCGTGAGTGCTTGCTGCACACTGGGGCAAAAGCGAGTATAGACGCAACGTAGGTGAGGTTTCCGAGGCAGGCAAACAGGAAAAACAGTGCGTTCAAGCCCTCGGTCGACTTGCGCCTATAGTTCAGCAATAGCTGTGGCACGCGGCTTCCGAGGTATAGGATAGCACAGACATATCCAAATATTTGTCCCCAGAGATTCAATCTGAGAGATTGTGCCTGGTCCTCTGCTGGGTGCTCGGCTTCTGGGGTTGCTGGACTCAGATAATATCCAGCGATACCGGCTGCAACCACCACAGCGATAGCTGTACCATTAAACAAGATGGCACGGATCCATCCTTTCGGCTGGTGTGGCTTCAGCGCTTCGCTATGTGGTGAATCTTTTGGCTGCGGGTGGATGGGCGTTGCTGGAGAGAAGAACGAGGCGTCCAAGCTTGAGAGGCGCTCGCGAAATGACGACCTCGACCTGTTGCGAGAAGAATACTCCACATCGGCAGCATTTGGCGGCCGAGAACTTGTTGGAAGACTGTCGTTTCCATTTGCTTGGCTATTCGTGTGCCCGTTTGTGATGAGAGGTGAACGCTCAGTCGCTGCATCCACGCCTGTGTCTGCCTTGTCTGGCCTGGGGTCTCGCAGATGAAATCCTCGGTAATAGAAGCATTGACCAAGCAGTACAATGTCCGCAAAAGTGTAGTATATTGCGAGGACGATCATCGTGGGAAGCACGCCCTGGAGGACCGCCCCGAGTATGTTGAACACATCACCAGCGAGCCATATGATAATGAACTCAACGCTTAGACCTTCTGCCGAGCTGCGTCTGAAGTTTTCGCTGGGAAAGGAGGGCAAGGTCAGCGACGTTCAATGTGCATGGCAGGATAGCGTATCCATGCATTGGAGTAGAGTGCCAGGCCTGGATGGCCATGAAGTGGGAGAAACCACGCCCGATGTAATGCAGAGACGCCTGAGAAGGCCTTCAGCCCTCTCTAAAGGCTCTGAATCGGTGTGTGTACGACTACATGTAAGAGGAAGGTACGTACACAATCTGTGGAGAGAACACGACCACCCAGCAAGCGATACTGATGCTCCCGCAAATGCCTGAGATCGCCTCAATCTGTGAATAATCAACTTAGCTGAGGACGCAACAAGAAAGACTTAGTCCTTGACGTCTTCCGTGCTGCCATTTGTGTTACTTACGTCGACGCTATAGCTCCCGGATGGTGGGAACATGGCTAGAAAAAAGTTGGAAGTTTCGAAATTCCTTGACGCGTTCGCCTTCGCGATCCAGCGGCGAAATCCAGTCGGTTTTTGTGTGGTCTTGCACCGCGATTTCTCTGCGGCAATGAGTTGGTAATTGAACGTGCTGCCAGGTTCGCAAAATATTATGATGACTTCTGTGGTGAGGTGAAGTTTTGCGCGCCGGGCCGTCGACGTTTCAAGGAATGAGATTGAGTTTCAGCTTCAGAGCCGTCCAGGCCACGCACTCCCACCTCACACTTCCTCTTTTCGGGGATTGCTATCGAGGCCATGGGAGCGATCGTGCACCACGCATGGAAGAAACTGCGCAGATGAGCCCTTCAGTTGAGGTGAACACGGCAAGATCAGCCGACATTTTGACTGGTGTCATTTTCCTCCGCTTCATGATTCAGCATCACATCGCGGATCTGTGCTGGACACGGGTGAGCAGCTGTCACATGTGTGGGATCAGGGTCGGAACGAGCATACCTTGCCCGATGCCACCACGACTCCAGTCCGCAGGAACTTTCAATGGCAGGAGAAGGAGAGAACTGGCGCGCAACTGGCCAGGATGAATACCAGAATCCAATACTGATCAACCGCTTTGGTGCAGGAGGGCAAGGAAGTAAACGCTGGACCTTGGCTTGGCTAATCGCGAATTATTCTCCTTCCTGTTAATGATCTGCGCTCTCTCAACTGCTGGCAATCGAGGTGTTTGATCTAGCTCCAAACGCACATGGAGAACATCACGACAAACCTTTCTCGGTGTTGGAATACTCATCAGCCAGTCAATTGTCATCTTCATCATGGATACATTGTCGGGCTTGAATAAACGCCGGATACTGACACTCCTAATGGTCACGCCAAATTCCCACACCAGATTGTGGTCCCGTTCCTGATATCATCAAATGCAATCACATGCAACTCCCTCAACTCCACACAATGCCAAACGCTCGCTTAATAATTACATGGAACTGGTATAGCCGCCCTACGACGATGTCGAACTGACGGAGTCAACACTATCTTCTCCTCGTAGCGACGCTACAGAAGGACCGGATGACCTTCTTCTGGACGATTCCGTTGCCATTTCAAATTGTTGCTTGGTGTGCTCATGCATGATTCTTCAAAGTGTCAGTCGACATAACAACTATCAGCAGGGCTTGTACACATACCTTTGGTAGGAATCTCTCGCAGCTTCCGGATCTGCCAGATCGAATTGTCGTGCGAAATGATCACGCGCCTCCATCGGTGCAGTGAAGCCGTTGGCGGCAGGGGACATTGATTGTGTTGCGGTCGACATATTGATGTGTTTGTAGGTTGTCTCAAGAGGTAGTATTGGTTTGTGCTGATTGGAATGCAGGATTTGAGTTGATGTAAACGTAGGTATTTCCTGATGAGATGATACCCATCGATATCCCTCACGGGGCAGGCTGTCCAATATGTAGGTTGAGCGCAACCGCAACAAAGGCAAGCTGGACCAATAGCAGAGTTTCAGAGGATCTGCTAATGATGATGCCCTTGCAACACTAGCGAGGCAGCGCAGACGACCGACAGCGAATGAGTAGGAGCCGGATAAAGCAAGCTCGGCTTGACCACTCAAAAGCCACTTTTCTTGGCATTTATACCGATCTTTTTGTCAAGCTCTCTGTTCCTGACATTCGGACAACGCGGCGGGAATGGCACATTCTAAAAAGTGCAAGATGCTCGCCGTAGATACTTCTCTCGCTACTCTTTCTCTTATCCAGTTTAACCGACGATCAAAAGCTGTATTGCAAAAGAATCACGTAAAGCTGACCAAAAGTCGTGGTTGAGTCCCATGGCTTTTGAGTGTCCGAGCCGAGGCAAGGGAGCACAACATCATTCAGGGACCAAGCTTCGCTGGTTCGATGCGACGAAGCACGCGGGCATTCCGTCCATCGGACATCCTCGAGTGGTCGCACAGGCTGTGAATCCGAGCCCGCGAACTGTCCAGCTGCAGATCTGCGCTTATGACGCCGTAGTGCGTGTGGGCTTGGACCCTGTGAAGAGTGGGTCACAACCGTGAAACTCAACTCACATGCACGAATGTTCACTGCAGACACAAAGGTTTGTGAGGAGTCTCGCGTGGCAGACTCAAGCCGTGCAAGAGCGTCGAAAATTATCCAAGGCCGTCTACACGATCTACGTCAAGTTGAATAATCGCCTGCTTGCGACGACCTAATTGGAAGGGCACAAAAGCACTTGGGCATGTGAAAGAAAAATGTCTGGCCCCTGATTTTAGGCTTTGGTTCGCACGCCGAAACCTTGGCATGCGTTGCGAGAGACGTCGGAGCGTCTCCAAGTTCAACGTCAGACGATCGACCAGACACGCGCATGCAATATTGATTGCCGCTACAAGGCATCCCATCAGACTGACCTCTAGATTGATGATGACACTGGAAGAAACAGACGGCACGTCAAGCGCACAAACATCCGACGAAACACCCGCAACAACATATCCAGCCGATCTGCTCTTTGTTTGACAGGGCCGCATTTGAACCCACAAGCAGCAGCTTGAACGCAGCGTCGCGCATGACGCAAGAGCCCTGAAGTCGAATCTGTTTGTGCGGAGGTACAGTGCCGAACCACTTGTACCCATGTTCTCTGAGACTTCAAACAATGGAAATGGACCCTGAACGTCATGGCGCCCGGCTCTCCACTCCAACAACTGCATGTTCGCCACGAGGGGCGAACATCTTGTGAAGGATCCAAGCTCGACCTCATCAAACCGCGTCGAGTTGCACATACATGCGTCACTTGGTAGACGAGGCAGGATGTCAAGAGCTGCAAACAACTCCCCTTGGAAGATACGCTTACGCTTTACTTGATGAGCATACGACTCACGACAGGTATGTCCATCGCCGCGATGTCACCGAGACCACATAGTTGTCGCCACGTTGAGGATGAACTGCTATCGATCTGATCACAACTAGTCTGCGACTGTTGAAGTCCCGTGAAAACGGGCCCTTTCAACGTATTCTTTAAGCTTCTTTCAACGGCATTAACGAGATACGTTGTACCTCTGGGGTTCAAGGTCGTACCCATTGTTGCATAGTGAAGCGAACAGGGCTGAAACTTCGTTTGCAGGGGCGAACAACCGTGTCACGAAAGCGTCATCCCCCACTGCAGGTGACCCCAAACCTGCTCCTCTCCACTCACGAGTCTCCGCTGCGACAGAGCTGCATCGTCCGATGCCGAGTACTGATATGATGATATCGGTATGGATACAGCTCAGCGGGTCTGTTCTCTGTGCAACAGTCGAGTGCTTGTTACAGGCGATTCATGTGTGTCGTCATGATTGATCTTCAGCACCTCCTCACACATGACGATGGTGAGAGTGATGCTCGCTTCGATGCTGTCAAGTTTCAACCGATTGCTTTCTCCCGATTCTCATCTTATGTAGCGAGTCGATGGACCGCATCGAGGTCATGTGAATATCTGGTATGTACTTCTCTTGATGATGCCTTGAGCGACATCTAGTGTAACATGCATCCCCACGGTTGACTTTGGCGAGCCAAAAGTTGTGGTAGTCCACGGCGCTCATAACCTCAAATATCTTCTACAGTGTACCTTAGCATGACAGTCCCAGGCCATTGATCTCGGGTTCCAAAGTGCAGTCAGAGCCAACGGACTGCGGACATACAGATGCCTCAAACAATGTTTACTGTGTGTTTACCGGAGCTGTCCGATACGTTTAATGGCTGGCATTTGGTAAGATGTGGATAGTATGCGCTCAACGCAGTTTGCAACAGAGCCTCCTAGATGGCATTGACACAGAGGTTCTTACAGCAGTCTTCTTATTTGCTGATCACATTACAGAGACAACTACATGGAATGCAACCTGGTGACGGCCACAATGCTTGCTGCTTTTACAATGAAGCCTACCCCAACAGTAACCCTAACCCGGCCCCACCGAAAAGGAGGCATATTTGGCAGTGCGAAAATCGCACATCAGGCTCGGTGACGACCAACGAAGATCGGCAAGCACGGTGTGTGTTGGCGTTCAAGACGGCCGGAGGCGACGAAGTGATACATGTGGTGGTCATGGAGATGTTGGCCAGACAGATGCTTCGGCCTCATGCAGAACCTTCTCCGGTCTGCAGATGACTGTCCGCATGAGACGTGTCGCGCGGACCTCTCCAGCACACTAGAGAAGACTTTGTCGACGAGGAAATTGCGAGTACCTTCAAGGACAACTCCTGCGCTGATACTAGATCGATGAAAGGAGTGAGAGAACTCTCTTCATATTTTCAGTGTATTTTTTCGCATTGACAGGTTTACACCCACACAGCGCAGCAGCTTCTCGCACAGAAGAGGCAGCTCGTCCACAGACACTCTCAAGATATATGAAGATGAAGACACCATTGAGCAACATCACAATGTGATATGCTGCTAAGGACACTGCATGCTTCCACATTCGGCTTCCCAGTTCCAGGACTGCGGTGACCTTCTTGCAAGCTAGACCGAGCGAAAAGCAGCGAATCTCATGCATTGAGAGTTGATTAGAAGTCTTTCGCGCCGGTTTTTATGCAGGGAGGATGGCAAATCGCTTCGGTATCCCTCTTACAGCTTGGAACACGCTTTGCGACCGCTCAAGTGAGATGAAGCGATGGCATACCGGTATGTCATCGTGGAGGATGCCAGCCACGTTGCAGTCTCGGTGGTTCGAGGTGTCGTAAGTCCTTCATGTGGATCGCACTGTCGGACGGTGGCCAGAGTAGGGTTGATCTAGCAAGATACGTCGTTACTCAGTCATTCGAAACGCGGTCCATGTCGAGATCCACCCCTCCGGTAGCCTGCGCGCTGCTGCACGCCTCTGCCGCCGCCTCCTCATCCTCCTCCTCCCCATCCGCCATGTCCTCTGCTGATGGCATTCCCTCAACCCCAGCCTTCTCCACCTCTTTGCCTCCCACTTCCAACAGATGCTGCACCACGTCATTCTTGTCGGCCCGCTCTGCCTCAAACATGGCCAAATGCCCAGCAGAATTCTTGACCCACATATCAGCGCCAGATCCAAGTAGTGTCTTTACGACCTCGAGATGGCCGTTGTACGCCGCCCAGTGCAGTGGGGTGTTTCCTTCCTTATTGCCGTGGTTGACGAGCGGAGACAACAAGACGCCATTCTCCGCGCTTCCCACGCCGTTCTCGCCCTTCAGCTGAGCGAGCAGCATTGCCAATAAATCTGTTAGACCATTTGCGGAGCAAAAGTGCAAGACGGTGTTGCCGGTCTCCGGGTCAATGGCAGCCTCGAGGACATCCTTTGACTGGCACTGATATTTCTGCGCAAGCTCGGTGATACCCTGTTGCAAATCTTGCGTCTCGTTTGCGCGAGTGAAATACAGCAGATCGTCGATCTCGTCGAAGACAAGCGCTGGGGGAGTTGTCGTGTGCATCGTTCAAGTGATATTCGTGGGTTGCTCTTGTACGATACCTTGACCAGACAAGTCTCGAGCAGAAGTAGAAGTTTGGAAGTCGTGTAGAAGAAATCGCAAAGTGATCGACATATTTAGGTTCATACCGACCGCGGCCGGACTCCTTTTCCCGCCATGCACTTGGCACCGATGGGACGGGACGACTCTTCATCGTACGACTTACGTTGTACTTCGTCCTCACGAATTGATACAAAAGCACATGAACCACTTCCCGCCGCGAGCTGTGGATGTGATTGATCTGCGCTTCCACCATGGTCACCAGAAAACGGGCGGCGTCTGGCCCGAATCTCGAAGACATCAAGTATCCCCAGACAGACCACACACGCTGGCGACTGCGTGATGACAATGGTCGCCAAACGTGGCACTATTTACAAACCGACGAGGAGACTAAGCAATGGCCTATGACCACTGCCGATAAATACCATCTTGGCTTAGACACCGTAGGAGACCCGATCCATTACATGTTGGCTTCCGCTAAGTTGTCAGGAATGCCCAGCTCTACCTAGAGCAAAGACTGCTATGGAAGCAGCGGAGAATGGTCTTGTGTTCTTCTCAAAACTTCAGCTCGGATCGGGACAATGGGCTTGCGAATATGGCGGTCCTATGTTCCTTCTTCCAGGGCTTATCATCACCCTCTATGTTACCGATATGCCGTTGTCCCGACCGGAACAGACCGAGATCATTCGCTACATCTTTGGTGTTCAAAATGTTGGCAGCAAGAACGGCGGCGATGGCGGTTGGGGCCTTCACGTCGAAGGTGACTCCTCGGTGTTTGGAACCGCGATGAATTACACCACGCTTCGTCTTCTGGGAGTCTCGGAGACTGATCCGCGAATGCGAAAAGCGCGAAATTGTTTGTATGATCTTGGCGGTGCTGTCAACGGTCCACATTGGGCCAAGTTCTGGCTCTCCGTTTTGGGAGTCATGCAATGGGACATTGTTAATCCAGTACCCCCGGAGCTGTGGCTGTTGCCTGACTGGGTTCCCATCTCTCCCTGGCGTTGGTGGATCCATATGCGCCAGGTCTTCCTACCCATGAGTTATGTGTGGTCGAAGCGGTGGTCATACCCCAAAGCGAATTCTGACCCACTCATTCGACAACTGCGACAAGAACTGTTCACTGCACCGCACGAGGAAATTGCGTGGTCTCGGTACCGCAATGCGATCAGCGCGGCTGACAACTACCATCCGAAGACATGGGTACTCAACTTGATCAACTGGTTCCTCGTGCTCGTTTTCGTCCCATACCTTCGCTTTCCTTTCCTGATCCGAAAAGCGGAGCGCTGGGCCTGGAAGTTAATACAGACCGAAGATGCCAACACAGACTATGCCTGTCTCGCTCCTGTAAATGCACCAATGAACATGCTGGCTTGCTACATCAAAGAAGGTCCCAATGCCAAGTCGGTACATGCACACAGAGATCGAATGGCGGACTACCTTTTCATGTCTGGAGGCGGCATGATGATGAATGGGACGAATGGCGTCCAGAATTGGGACACTGCGTTTGCGATTCAAGCTGCTGTTGAGGCCGGCATTGCCACGAAACCAGAGTATCACCAAACCCTGGTCAACGCACTCAGGTTTCTCGAAAGCCAACAGATTTTGGAGCACGCCAAAGGCTATGAGACATCATCAGTGTATTCAGATCCTCCTACCGCAAAGACTAGCCCAGAAGCTGGCTATCGCCACCCGCGTCGAGGTGCATGGGGGTTCAGCAACCGTACACAAGGCTATACCGTCTCAGACTGCACGGCTGAAGCCGTGAAAGCTGCCATGATGCTGCAGACAATGTCGGATCCTCGGACTGGGTGCCAGAAGCTGTTCCCGGAACTGCTACCAGAAAAGAGAATCAAGTGGGCCATCGACATTCTCTTGACTATGCAGAATGCCAATGGCTCTTGCAGCTCCTACGAGATTCAAAGGGGTAGCGAAAAGATGGAATACCTAAACGCAGCCGAAGTGTTCGGTCGCATCATGGTTGAGTACGGGTATCCCGAATGTACTACAGCGTGTGTCACGACGCTTCATCTCTTCAAGCAGCGGTACCCGAGCTATCGTACTGATGAGATTGATACGTTCATCGATCGGGCAGTACAATGGATACGCGGAGATCAGAGAGCAGACGGATCTTGGTATGGGAGTTGGGCCATTTGCTTCACATACGCGGGCATGTTCGCGCTAGAAAGCCTTGCTACCCAAGGCGAGACGTACGAGAACAGCGAGAGAGTGAGAAGAGCTTGCAAATTCTTTCTAGACCGAGTCAACGAAGATGGCGGATGGGGCGAGTCGTACAGAAGTTGTGAGACGAGTAACTGGAGTGCTCACCCAGACGGATCGCAAGTTGTGCAAACGGCTTGGGTATGTTGGACATAGAATTGGCGCAGATCAAGCATGGCGTGACTGACTTCTGATAGGTTATCATCGCCTTGCTCGAGGCCGGATATCCGGAGAAAGAGCCTATGGAAAAGGCGGTCCGGCTCCTCATGCACAGGCAGCAGCCCAACGGTGAATGGCTACAAGAAGGAATCGAAGGCGTGTTCAACAAAAGCTGGTGAGACATACTCCACACTGCTGCACGTTTGGCGAAATTTGCCACGCTGACATCTACTCCACAGCATGATATCTTACCCCAACTACAAGTTCATCTTCCCAATCAAGGCACTGGGGATGTATGACAGGAGATTTGGTGATGCGGTGACCAACGGGTCCACTTGAGCCGCGGCTGATTGAAGCACGAAATTGGCATTGCTCTGGTTCCAATAGATTGTAGATGGTACCAACATTCTCGTCCCAGCGCAGGTACAGTATGCTCACGCTGTGTCCTGTGATTAAAGAACTCAGCTATGGACAGCTGCATGTACCGCGGCCTAGCAACGCCGGCCACCCTCCCTCAAACGGAGTATGATTCCTCTTTCGGTGGCTTGCAGCACTGTCTGCGCAACCCTCGGGTCGACACGTTCGACACGTGGAACAGAACACCCCGGCTTCCACCGTGCTTCCACGAGCGGTTCGTGTGGTTGGTGAAACGACGAGAAGCCGCCATCCAACAAAGACAGAGAGCTGCAGCGCTTGGAGGCACACTGCTCGTTCGGAATGCTGTAGTTGCAGAGGCCAATTGCTGAGCCCTGTAAGTTGAGAGTGAGATTTGTGTGCTGCAGCATTTATGTTTCCACATCCGCTTCACTTTCCCAGATATCACTGGTTGAGGCGAGCGGCAGATTGGATTGTTTGTTTCTAAGCGAAAGAAACGAAGCACGGCCGGTTGCCATTGGGTTGAAGATTTCCATGAAAGTCATGTTGCCACTCTGTGGATGAGCATCGGTACTCTCAAACCAAGGTCTTTGCTCCTGCACTCTCGCGAAAATGATGGAAGCTCACGCTAGAGAGGGAAGCGGCCAAAGAATCACCAATCCGAAGGAAATGTCGGTTGCTGAAAGTATCGCGAGTGTTGTATCGATGGCTTCAGTATCCATATCATCTTTCCAACAGAGTGTTCGCTTTGGCGGTAGGACAGTCGATCAGGTGCTATTGGCTTGGGTAAAGCTGGCCAGGATGAGGATGACTGAAAGCTGCGGCACGAGATGCCGCAGTGGATATGATGTTCATTTGCAAGGCCCACACCGGGCACTTGAAACAAGGAAGCGTGTGTCCGAACGAGGTCTCCAGACAGTCTGAACGTTTTTGAGAGACATTGCATTGCAGTTGGTGTGCATCAGAGTAGATTATGCTATACGGCAAGCAGCATTGTCGGCTCGTCTGTATATTACTGCCATCGTGAGATCGCATAAGGTAATGGTGATAAAAGTCCCGAGTGAGCCCAAGTGTGGTGTTGACAAGGGCCCCGGTCATGGGCAAAAGTAGCTCCGTTGCAACGGCGAAACCTGCGTGACTGCTCTCCCTTTCGAGTTGTTCCACCTTCCTCTCACTTCCATCTTTCGGAGGCTTTGTGAGAAACCGCCGTTCGCAAGACAAACGGACAGCCTGACTTGTCACCGCAAGTCCTCCATATTCTACGGGAGTTTGCCTTTGCGGCCTCGCTGCTCATCCCCGAGGCGACGTCAGCTTTCTCGGACCAAACACAGCTTCCTCCTTTCACTCGCACATATCCGATCCAGCATTTAGACGGCGTCTGGAGTTCTGGGACGGGAATTGGAGGCTGCAGCATTGAGGCAATCGAGTCAGACAGCCTAGAAAGAGAAGAAGTGGGAGCAGATTTGTAGGGAACCGCAAACATCCATTCGACTCCTAAATCCGCTACATCCTACGACCTACGACCATCATTATGGCAACACCTTCCCAGCCGCCATACGGAGGCGGGAACCCGTACCCCACGCCAGGCTCGCAGGGCAGCTCAGCGCCGCCGTCTGCATACCCGACGGACAGGAGTGGACCAGCTGGACCACCCCCTGCTGCTTCCTACCAACAGCAACCAGCTGCTCCCGTGTTCGAGAAATACGTGGTGATTCACATTGCCACGACGTGTGACGAGCATGGCGTTTATGTCACCAAAGACAGCGCCGAGGTCATCGAGATCGGCTGGGTGGTTGTCGATGCTCAGAACCCAGAGCGGGAGGTACGTGCTCTCAGCGTTTCAGGCCGCATCAGCTCTGTGAAACGAGGCACACCCAGGCTGCTAATATAACCCTCTCACAGTTGCATCGCCAGTCAGTGCTCGTCCGGCCCATCAACACACCCATCACGCCGCTCTGCACCTCTCTTACTACATTGACTTGGGAGCACGTCAAGAACGCTGGCACTTTCCGCGACGCCATCAACACCTTTGACGCCTACGCCGCCGAACATCTCGTCCCAAAGGACGCTGGCCCGAGTGCCAACCCTACCTTTGCATTCGTAACATTGACTCCTTGGGATTTGCGTGTGCAGCTGCCACGCGAGGCCCGGGACAAGAACGTCGTCCTGCCTCCATACCTTCAACACCCGGTGCTCTTTGGTCTTCGTGGGGAGTACCAGAGCTTCCAATCTCATCACCCAGAGACTCTTGCCTTTAGCTCCACCAGCCTGTCCTCGATCTGCGCTGGTCTCGAGGTCGAGGAAGTACGCTCGTCTGGCAAGGTTACCGGTGGCTTGCCTTTCCATCTCCAGGCACTCGCACCTTCTTCGCCTCGACGCGCGCTAGAAGAGGCACTTACTTTGACTCGCTGTCTAAACTCGCTCACAACCAAATCCCGGCCATCTCAGACCAACCCTCAGGGCACCCCTGACGTCCTGCAGCGTCCCATCGACGCACGCAGTGACGTTCGCGCTTTCCTTGGTGAGAGGAGTAAAGTCCTTCACCTTAGCGGACTACCTCACGATACTACCCAAAGTGAGCTCGAGAGTTGGTTCACACAGTACGGCGGCCGACCAATCGCTTTCTGGACACTGCGAACACCCGAGGGAGGAAAGCCAAGTGGGAGTGGCTTCGTTGTCTTCGGCAGCCACGAAGAGGTGAGTTAACGCGTCCCGATCTCATTCACTTTCATGTTACATAACCCGCGGGTCGATTCCTCCTGCCGAAACCTCAGTAGTATGGCGCGGAAAACGGAGTGAATGAACACTCTTGACGCGTCAATCGTTCTGAGCTCATTCACTTGCGCGTTATCACCAGCGGGACGACCCCTCTTGCCGAAACCTTGTAGCACGGCGCGGAATATGAAGTGAATGAACACTCTTGACGTGCGCCGCGCCTCTCACCATGGCATCGACCTCGACCTCGACCTCGACACAGCGCATTCACTGCCACTTTTTTACCTTTATTATACTTTGCTCACTCTCGCACCACTCTACAAACACTTCACCATGACCACAGAACCACTTCCGTGCCTCACGGGAAAGGCGCCTCCCTGTCGCTTCTCCTGCATTTGCAACACAGCGCTGCTCCCACACTACAATGCTGACTATGCACAGGCTGCGGAATCTCTTAGTATGAACGGTCGCGCTCTCAACGACAGAGCCATCGAGGTCGCCCCATCGTCCAGCAGAGTGCTCGATCGTGCTGCTCACTCGCAACCTCCAGGTGGCCCACCCCTCCTCACTCCATTCCCGCCCTCCAAGAACCGCCCTCGCCCAGGTGATTGGACCTGCCCAAGCTGTGGATTTAGTAATTTCCAGCGTCGTACGGCATGCTTCCGTTGCTCCTTCCCAGCAATGGGAGCTTCCAACCCGGACCCTTACAGCCAGCCTTACAACATGCAGCCAGCTCCTTACGGTGGCGCCAACTACGGTCACCCAGCTATGATGCAGGGCCATATGCACGGTGGAAGCCAGTTTGGCGGCGGTATGGGTGGTGGAGGTGGAATGAGCGGATCCAGTGGCCGCGGTGGAATTGTACCATTCCGCGCGGGTGATTGGAAGTGCGGCAATGAAGGATGCGGCTACCACAACTTCGCCAAGAACGTTTCCTGCTTGCGCTGCGGCGCCTCGCGCAGCAACGCAGCCGTCATTGCCGAGAGTGGCATGACCAGCTTTCCAGGATCGAACTACGGTGGACCGCCACCCAACATGCCCATGCAGTCCATGGACTCCAGCTCTTACGGTGGAATGCAACAGCAAAGCGGTGGCTACGGCGGAGGCGGCATGGCCGGCCCGCCAGGTGGATTCAGTGGCCAGTCTTTTGGAGGACCACCTTCATCCTTTGCTCTTCCCTCTGGAATTGCGGCTCCGAGCCCCTACATGGCTGGGGGATACTCTCAGATGGGCAACAACGGCGGAATGCAATCACAAGGAGGCTTCGACAGCCGTACCGAGCAGGCTTTCAACCAGGGCAACCCAAGCGCTCAAGCTGGCGCTGGCGCGTACTCCAACGGCGCTCCGTACGGAAACACTGGCGGCTATGGTGGCAACGAGGTCTCTGCCGATCCATTCTCTTTCCTGTCCTCCGGCATGGGCCAGCTTGGTATTAACGAGGGTGACAACCGTCGCAACGGCCAGGGAGGCGCCAAGTCTCCGCAGTAGATGAGAGACACGAATACAAAACAAAACAGCGAAGAAAATTTATATTTTGGGGAGGTGCAGATTGTATCAAAAACCACGGCAACATATGGGATCGATTGGCTCGTTAGCGTTGGCGCTGGGCAGAGATTGGTGATGGTTTAGCGACGGCGTCGGTATGGACATCGGCAAGGACCATCATCAGCATGCATGGGGAAGGTGGGAGCATATGAGACTCGGGTGGCGCGAGTTGTCTCTTTTTATTTGATTGTACGAGATGTGTTCTTCTTCTCGGCGGACGATTTTCCAAGACTTTTTGGAGCCACGACGGGGACGGATGGGAAGCAATCGGAGCAGAAAAGGATGTGAGAAACATAATGGAAGCCCCACTACTTCTTTATTAGTGAACCTCTACTTCATGAACCACATCTCTTTGTCGGCAGAATCTGTGCCGTTTTGCAGCTAACAACGATGATCAAATTGGTGCGAATCTGGTGTTGAAGAGATGAGCTGATCCAGCTAGATACTTTACTATCACTAGGTATCACCGCCGAGCAGTGCATTTCATCTTAATGTCTCTTGCGATCTTGAGGTGCCATTGAAAACTCCATCAAACGTACTAGGTAGTCAAGTAGTGAATCAATGCAAGGTAAACCTTCTTAGTGGCGGACGTTCCCGACATGCGCGCCAGTTCCGCGTCAAGACGGCACGTCACCCCGCGTGGATTGAACTTGAGTTTCATTGCGATACATCACATTCGAAAAAAGGCACTCCGCGGCGTCAGCATGGCGTCTGTGGTCGAGGAGAGCTATGATAGCCTGCCGCCTGCGCAACGCATCGCGCTCGAAGAAGAGAGGCAGCGCTTGCTCCAGGTTCGTATTTAAGGACTTCCTGTCTTCGCGCCATCACTTACATTGCGCCACTCTCCTAGCACTGCGAACCTAAAGACGACGCGCTGGAGACCGACGAGCAACGTCCGCCAACTACAACTCCGACTGCGACTGCGGCAGAAAGATACCATGGAGATGTGCCAGCAGTCCGTCCAATGACTCTCCCGGATCCGCTCGACATCCATCGCCCATCACCGTCAAATAAACGGCCGCGTCTGTCTTCTTCGAACTCCGCACCTGCAGCCGAGATGGATGCTATGGTGGGAACAACTCAATCGCCACCAGGACCGAAGGTCGCGGCCAAGGCAGCGTCATTCACAGGCGTCGCTGGGCATTTTCCGCATGGAGGAGACACGCAGCCCGTTGACTCGCAGGTCTATCATCGATACACAGAGCTGGAGTCCATGAGGGACGAAGCGACAAGTACAACACCGTGGAAGCAACAGTCGGTGGCTGGCACGTCTCCAGAAACGATGGCGACAGACGGCGACAACTCGCCGCAGCAGACGTTACAACCAGGCCAGGTGGGCTACGTGGATTTGGATGGCATGTGGCAGGATAAGCCCGCATCCCCAGCAACGTCGTTTGCGAATTACGATGAGCTGCTGGTTGGGGACAATGCAAAGAGCCCGGACACCCAATTCTATCAACCACACAGACCCACCATGCCCGAGACACCAGCACTAGCTGGCCAAAAGCACGGCCGGGACGGAGAGCCGCTCACTTCTGTCACCACAGCGACGAAGTACTCTCAAATCTTCCCGCATGCACCTGTAATGGGCCCTTCACAGCTATTTGCACAGACGCAAGACCACTCATCGCCGTTCGGGAACGGGCTACCTTCCGACGATGCGATGACCAGACCTTCGCCGATTACCAACGGAGCAGAAGCCAACGATATGTCCTCTCCGCGAACGATACTGTCTTCGCCTGTTCTGACGAGACATGTTAGATCGTCGTCAGGAGCTGGCGAGCCTCGGACAGAATATAGACGCATGAAGGAGTCGCAGGAGCAAAGGGAGCAGCGGCTGAGGGCTGAGCTCGAAAAAGAGGGAGCAAACGATCTGGTCGAGAGCGATAGCGACGACGACACTCAGCAGAGACGATTCAGGGCGAAGCAATTGCGGCGATCGAAAAGCGAGCAGGCCCTGAAGGAAGCTGCAAGAGTAAGTGCGCCACCTCGTGGTGTGCATCTCTCATCTTCCACCAGGAAATCGGTGGTCGATCTGGTTACGCCAGCAACAACTCGACGGAAAGTGAGCTTTGACGATATCCTGGAGGAAGGAGAGGAGGAAGGAATCCGCGCTGAATTGCCAGAGGGTCAAAGCAGTGGCAACGAGGATGACGAACATGCTGCTGAATCGCATGACGAAGAAGACCACGATGGTAACGACCAGTACGATGAGCTCCAAGAGAAGGTTATTCGCAGTCAGAGCAACATTCAACAGGGAGAAGAGGAAGACAGTGCCTCCTTTGTGGGTAGCGTCCAGGAGAACGGCGTTGAAGATTCGAACAACAATGAGCCGCTGGACGACACTCAAGATCCGGATGATACAGACACTGTCGTCGAAGACGATGATTTGCAAGATCCTCATGAAGACGGGCACAACACGCAGAGATCTACCATTGCCGATTCTCAGCCTGTGGCACATGCTCATGCTGCAGAGCATACCACGACTCGGCACGCGCAACATTCGTCCATGGCGTCTTTCATTCCGGGATCGCAATACACTGGAAAGACAAGTCAAGATCAGGCATTTCTCAGAACGTCTCATCCTATTCAAGTTCGAGTTGCGGCTTCACAAGTCAATGAGCCAGACAAAGTCCCGAGTAGTCCTCCTTTGCCAAAAGCCGTTGTCGACACTCCAGAACATTCTAGTTCTCCACCTTCCGTCCGTCAAGAGGCTTATAAGTTGTCTCAGACTCGACAGGAGTCTACTCGGGAGGATTCCGCCACACCTCAGGAAGTTCCGGACAGTGATTGTGCTGAGAAGCATACCGACAAGCCTCAACTTGAGGCCAGTACCAACGGTGTCGGCGAAGAAGAAAGTAACAACAACGTGCCATTCTCTACTGCGCAAACGCACGTATCTGCATCCACGCGCTCGCCCACAAAGAGCTTTGTCGCTCCATCCCCGTTGAAGGCTTTCCGGAGTCAGCAAAATGAAACGCCTCGCAAGGCGTTCCGCGATATGATCGATGGACCCAAAGCGACGAATGCCAGCTTCGATTTTGTTGACGTGGACGACATAATGGCAGGTGTCATGACCAAGGAAGATGAAGAAGTTCTGGCTGTCCTCTCATCACCGACGTCGAAGCGCCGCAAGATCAACCGCAGTAATCTAGCTTCTTCGAGGTTGCTTGATGGACATGACAAGTCTGACCAATCGCTTCATGCGCATACGTATATCCAGCAACATGGTATGAGCGAGTCGAGCAGGACTCTTCAGGATTCTGAACCCGATTTCGCTCGGCCTGCGCTTCCAAAGAAGGCGCAAGTAGACAAGCGTTTGACACTCGAGACAGTACACGAATCGGTGGTAACTAGCGAGACGGAGGGAACAATTCCGGAGTCTGAACCTGATTCTGTACCAGTGGAGTCCAGGGCAAAAACTGTCCTCGCAGAGAGCCCAAGCAAAGCAAATGTTCTGCCAAATGCTCCACAACAGGAGCCACAGAAGGCACGAAGCTCAACACCGGATAGCGCTGAACAACGCGAGGATGCTGGGTCTCGGCATGTATCGCAGCTTATATCGACCACGCGGTCGTCAGTACCTGTCTCTAAGAAAGGCAAACTAAAGACCCCTGGGCGCGTCACTCGGCGAAGATCTGGCAGGTCTGAACATCCTGCAAAGAGAACGTCAAGGGCCAAGTCTCATCATTTTGACACTTCAGACGAGGAGAGAGACGAGGACATTGATCCTGAAGAGGTGAGCAAGGAAGCGGAACTTGTTGATGAAATCAATCGGAACGATGCCACGCCTCCGCCTGCGGATCGCGTTCACCAGACCACGGCTGAGCCCACGCTTCCAACTCTCGGCGAGCTTGCTGCAGAAGACGTGAGTGTACAGCACGACACCAGTGGTGCGTTGTCGGCTCCGGAGAGAGTATGGGCACTGTTCAGGGGCACGCCTCCGAATTTTTATCCAGCCACCTGGCTTGGGGGTTCCCTTGACGGCATGACCTACAAGATCCGATTTGATGACAAGACAGTTACGAACCTCGATTCATGGCATGTCCGCTCTCTCGAGTTCCGCATCGGTGACCAAGTCAAAGTCGACAATGGTGTCGGGTCGCGCAGCAAGCCATGGCGAGTGGTAGGGTTTGGCGCAGTCACGAGCGATGTGAACGGTCGCGAGCTGGGTACCGACACCCGCGGCCACACTCACATCAAGGTCCAGGCTGCTACGAACCGTAACAGCGTACCGAAAGACGGTCCGGCCGCTGATGAAGATGCAGGCAAAGTTCGCGAAGTGTTGATCAGCGATCTGTACTTGACTAGTGGGATGTGGAAGCACTACAAGGCTCGAGAGTTCAACCCGCCAATTGCTGTGAAGCCAACATCTTCACGCGCTGGTACTCCGTCAAGCCGTCTACAGACGCCAGATGGGGACACCCCAGCTTCCAGATCTCGACGTAACGGACCGCCGACCGGAAAGACAAAGAGCAAGATGGGAACTTCCCACCTTCGAGATACATCTGTTGCCTCTTCTACAAGCTTTGGGTCTGCTGCTATCTTTTTTGGCATGGCCTTCGCTGTTACCTACATCTCGAATGACGGCGAGAAAGCGCAGGTCACCCGCATGATACAACGAAACGGTGGCATCATCCTGGATGAGGGCTTTGGCGATCTGTTCGACCATCCTAGCATTGATGAGCAGATAACGTCTCCTTCGAAGTCGCCACACAAAACCACAGAAAACGGATCGAATCAACCCGGTCTGCACCTAAAGTCAAAATATCTCGACTACGGATTTGTGGCACTCATTGCAGATCGACACAGTAGACGCGCGAAATACATGCAAGCTCTTGCCCTGGACTTGCCGACTCTCTCCGGTCGCTGGATTTTAGACTCCCTCGACGAAGTGAAGAATCCAACATTGAATAGTCGGGAGATGGCGCCGCTTCCTTGGGGTAAGTATCTACTGCCCGCAGGTGAGAGCAGCTATCTCGGCGGAGCAATTCGCTCGCGTGTTATGCTTCCATACGATGCTACATCAAGTCAGTTGCGAGTCACGGTCCAAACGCGACCGCTTCTGCTGAATGATGAGGGTGTTTTGATCGTCGCACCTAAGAAGGACAAGGTCGCCTGGGAGCGGAGAAAGACTTATGCATTTCTTACCCTCGCTCTTGGTGCCGGAATGGTTGAGCGAGTGAATTATCTACAAGATGCAAAGAGCATGATGGAGGCTGATCCGCACATCTGGAAATGGATCTATGTTGATGGGAAGATTGACGAGGCTTTTCCGAAGCTGTGTGGCAAGATTGCTGGCGGTAAGAAGAGGAAGCGTGTCAGTGAAGCTGTGCTTGACAGTGGAGCGAAGATGTCCGTTACGGACGGGGTTGTGACTGTTGTCAATGACGAATTCGTCGTGCAGAGTCTTATTCTCGGCGCTCTTGCTGATTGAGAAGAGGTGCGAGGTGTTGATCTGTGAGCAGAATCTGTACGGATAGGTGGAAGATGGATGATGAAAAGCATGAGCAACATTGCTCGTATGACCACTGCTGAAAAATGGCAAAATGATATATCGCTGTACAACGAATAATACATATTTAATCCCGCCTCGTGGTTCCCAGTAGGCACCTCTGTCATTTGCGCTTCTCCGACAATCGACAAGGGACTTCGCCGATTCAAAAGCTTCTAGCAGCTCCAAATCGATTGCGACATCGAGGGAGCGCCTCCAAATGCCTCTTTGAGTTTCCAACGATCAGACTTCTCATTCATACGTCGCATCAGATGTTTCCTGTATCACACACCCAACCCCAGCGGCCGCAGTATCTTCTCTCTTGTTGTCTTCGCAGCAATTTCACCACCCTGCCGCAATGCCACCGCGCCTATGATACTGTAAAGTGTATGTGCCAGGACAGCCGACAGCCCCGAACTCTCCAAGTTATCGCTTTTGCGAGGTTTCCAACGCACGACCTTGTCCAGTCCATATCTCCTGATGGCTAATTGCGCAAGACGATTCTTGTCCAACACAGTCTGCTTCGCAAGAGGAGTGATGTTTTCGAGCCCCTCTAGTGCGGGATGAACGAAGACATCTGTGGGGTTGAGATGCAGGGAAGGCGGTATGGGCATCGCGAGCAATGCGAGTGATGTTTGAAGGTCGACGATGCGCTTTCCAAGGTATGCGAGGCGGTCGTTGAAGCCTTGGCGACCGTGGTCGTGCGATTTGTGAGTTACTGCTAGCCACTGCGGGATGTTTTGTCAGAATCGTGGCGCTGAAAGGTGTATTGAAGTATTGAAGCATGACAGTACCTTTGTTTCTTCGTCCAGCATTGCGCTGCCCTCTTTGCCCAGGAAGAGATCATACGCCTGATTGAGGCGACCCTCATTGTTATTCACCTTCCATACAGGCTGTTTAGGCATCGGTCGTAGCCGAATTGGCATTTTCATGGCGGCAGGCGTCTGCTTCCATCGTGGCTGGTCGGAGTAGAGACGGGGAGATTGGTTGGATGGCGATGTCGTGCCTCGAGTTGGTGTTTTGTTGGCAAATGTTCGCCTTGCTGGGACGTGAGATTGCGCATTATTCCTGAGCGTCCGTACGCAGTTTGCGCACACGAAGGAAGGGGAGGCAGACTTCATGGCGGCGGGATGCTTCGTGGTGATGCAGAGACAACTTTTGTGGTGATGTTGCATGCGTCTCAGATTAAACTTCGCCAAGCTTTCCGCCCCCGATCTCCGAAGCGCGTCGTCTCTCACGTCTTCCTGGACGCGAACAAGAACCGCCTTACTTTCATCTGCATTAAACATCAGTTATAGCAAAACAATTGGGCTGCAGAACAGCTTGGATAGGGAGCAAAGCTCGATACTTGTATCTTCTCAAGAAAAGACTACCTCACCAATGGCTTTTCCAACCACAGAAGGGCAGCAGCCAATGCCTTCACTCAAGGATGAGCTAGCTGCCGCGCTATCAGCAGGCTTCAATCCCAAGATTCGCTATATCAGCTCGCCTTCGAAGAAATGCGATCCGCTCTTCTCAGCACTCCCTGGACAGGAAGTAACCAAAACTCGTTTGGCAAGCCATTTCCTCACAATGAGCGTTGATTCCTCCTCTACGTCCTCAAAGGATGTCTCCTTGGGCTCAAAAGATGTTATCAGCTTTGCCATTGAAGTTTTGATCTACACGACCAGGCATCTGACCACGATCTTCGTCAGCAAGGTTGATTCTACATCCTACATTCCACGCCAAAGGCCATCTCCCATCAAAACTACTGTGACCACTTTTCTCCGTTGGCTGGCGGATAAGGAACGACGGAAACGGCCCAGTAGAAAGGTTGTTCTCTCTCTCTTTGCCAGAGCACAATCCGCATATCTCTTCCCAGGATCCGCAGACGACAAATCAAAACATGTGCTGGACGATCGACAGTTGATCAAGTGGTGGGCACGCGTGCTAGATCCTATCATTCCGAGAACAAGCATTCCACCTGCGATAGAAGACACAGAGATATCTTACCAAGGCTACATCACTGTACCGGGCTATGCGGGCAACGAATTGAAGAGGTCATTCATGCCTCGATCTTCAGACTCTGCCGATGCCAAAAACAGATGGCTGGCAGGACACCCACTTGTCGAGCTGGCTCAGACCCGTGGAGTTCCAGAACATGCGCCGCCGAGATGTTTCCTACCACGCTTTCCTGATGATCCCAAATCAAGATTCATCCAAGATTTAGACGATGAAATTGGACTTTCAGAAGACTCGCAGGTCCAGACAAGTCCGTCGAAAAAGGGAAAAAATGGTATGTGGAACTCGGTTCGAGACCTGGACCGGTTCTGGGAAGCAATGGAATTTCGACAGGAGTGTTCTTCGGGAAGAGTCGTTGGTTTCCTCTGGCTAGTGATATCTCCCAGGCAAAGCGACATAGAAATACCCGACGCCGATAGTAGCAGCGCAGCCGCCAATATCGACGGTCAAGACCCACTGACAACAGACATGTCGCAGTCTAGCATCTCAACATCACACCCAGCTAACACAGGCAGCCCGAAAAAGCGGAAAAGAAAGCCACTTACTGGCCTCATCGTCCCACGAATGCCAAGACTAAAAGGTGGCTCATCATCACTGTCCGGACTCTCCGATCTTGTGAACGCCGAAAACCCTGGCGATGGGGTTGCCATCTCGGAGGAAGGCTACGACAAAGTCATGCAGACTATGCTGCATCTCGATTTCTCTACCTTGCAAGCTGCGATCCGGAGTACGAATCGCTGGATCGCCGAAGTCGCGAGCGTTTGCGGGCTGAACGGCGACTTTGGTGTTGAAGTCACCGGAATCTCAACCGCGCCTGCCGAGATCGATCCAGCGGTCGCTACGCTGAATGGGAATACGGCTGAAGGTGTCAATGATCTTGGTGGTATGGTCAGGAAAAAGCGGAAGGTTCAAGAAGGGCAGAGTCAACCAATAGTCGAGGATCGGCCAGCTGTCAATACGCTTGGTGGAGGTTTGATACGGAAGAAAGCGAAACCGAAGGCTGATGCATGAATGGGTGGCGAAGGAGGAGTATAATCATCTCTAGTGACATACATGCACACTTGGAGGGTCATTTTGTCATCCTGAATTCCGCTACTTTTCGTATGTGGCCCGTGCGCCAATCGATAAGTGAATGTTTCTGCAGACGCTCTCGACTGCTGCGTTAAACCATGACAGCTCGGAAAGTTGCTGAAATTACAGCGCGACTGCTGCGTTAAACCATGACAGCTCGGAAAGCTGCTGAAATTGCAGCGCAATGCAAGCTCAGATTCTACCCGATGCACACATCATAATCAGAGATCACATTTCAGCGAATGCAGCTTGGCAAAGCCGACCATCATGCTGCACCTCCCAATAGTCCGAGCCGACAGCGGTCAAGGCATAGATCGAGTGCTCGGGGTCGTATCTGTTCTTAATACTCGTTGGGCGCACATATCGAACAACTGCAACTTCAGATCACTGACACGTGTTCGGAGAGTTCTCCGTGGATTTGACGTCCGGGTCTTGGTCCGGTGAGCAAGTACCGAATTGGCTCGGATCTTCGAAATCTCATATAGCTCATGTGTGCCATTGCCAGAAGGTGTGTACCTCGTAGCGATGCATCGCGAGGGAGTGCGAAATGTAGAGAGCTCCACTCTAGCAAGATTTATGCCTGTTCCAGTTATAACCAAGTTCACTGAAAATTATGGTGAGATGCTCGTCATGTCTTCACCTTCGAACATCCGAGGATGCGGCATGGCCGCATCACAGCGGTTTAGTCGGTCTTCAAAAACGCCGGGATAGCTGGTGAGCGGCCAATCCAGCCGAACAACACAAGCCAAGGCGTCGCTCCCCTCTTCGACAGTCTAGCTCGGTATGTGAAGATGCTGTGATGAGTTTGGTGATGCTCGACTCGGTGGTCTGCACCACTTCACATGCTCATGTTCCACCGCTGCCTGCTGCAGGTATCGAAGGGGAGGCCACGATCGGTTCTTGGACGTAGGGAGCGGCACGGCAGCATGGAGAGCTGCGGCTCTCTCTGCGCATTGGACCCATGAGCTATGCTGATTGTCGAGGATTGGCTGTATGTCATTCGCGCTCGTCCAGAATGTTCGGAAGCGAGCGTCTCAGCAGGATGAGAAGAGCTGGTAAGCATGGCGTACAGCGGCATGTCGTGTGGGCGTCGCGCTGTGGTGCAGAGATGCATGCAGGAGACCCGGATAGCCGACCGACGGAAGCAAACAATGTGGGACCTGGTGACGAATGCGGCAAATTCTGCGATGATCTCTGCTGCAGGTCGACTTCACCTTCCTCCACTCCTCTTCTTCACGCATCTTCCTTGTCTCGTCAGCGGAAAGGTAAACGGGCACCTGTTTACAAGCTAGAACGCCATCAATCGGTTTGGGTCCGCGGAGGCTAGTGCGCGAGGATGGAGCTGTCGGTATCGAAGACCAGGTTCTCAAGGCCAGTAGCCGCCGGGAGGTTACACGCGACGACAGACGCAACACGCTCAACCCTCATCAATGTTCAACGTGAGTATTTGACAGCATCTTGCCGATTGTTCACAGATAAATTGCAGACTTGTAGTCCGCCCCAGCTGCTATTCTTCCATTGACGCCGATCCCAGCATCGGTGACTGTAGTCGCCGAAGAGGCCTAGAATATACATCTTTTATGAAACGGAGCCAGTGATGCGCTTTGAATTACCGCAGATCACACGCCGGGGGTACAACAGACCGCCTGCGCCTACCCGCATTGACAGCAGATCACAGTATCCGCACCGTTTGGTGGTCGCCGTCCGGATGGTACCAAGATAAAACATAAAGGTGCCTTCCTTTGGATGTTTGCTGTCGGCGTCATTTGACCGCACCTGCCTCCCGCTAATCTTGCAACACCTCTTTGCACATGCCACGACAATCTTTTCGCAGCGACGTGGAACTTCTCATTATGGGCAACGAGGACGCGGACACGATGAGAGTCAGCGGGGAAATCCCACTTCAAGATGTCGAGAAGCAATTGTCATCGTCGTCTATTCTTGGAAACGACGATGTCGAGAGCCTCAGCTGGCACGGACTAAGTGTTACCGTCAAGGACCGCGGGACTGGCCAGCCACGGGACATCCTTCATGGCGCATCTGGAATTGTACGTCCTGGTGAAATGATGGCACTTATGGGCGGAAGTGGGTCTGGAAAGACGACCTTGCTCAACGCGCTCGCGCAGCGCCAGACAGAATCGATAAAAGGAAAGGTGATGATCAACGGCGAGGAGTGCAACCTGGCCACTCACCGCGCAATCACGTCCTTTGTGGAACAGGAAGATACCCTAATTGGGTCGCTCACAGTCGAGGAGACGCTCTGGTTTGCCGCTAGACTGGCTCTGCCAAGGACAGTCACCAAAGCCGAGGCCAAGAGCCGTGTTGCGAAGCTGATCGAGTGTTTTGGCTTGTCGAAGCAAAGATCAACCCTGATCGGTACTCCAATGCAAAGAGGAATCTCTGGAGGACAGAAACGTCGAGTGAGCGTCGCCACCCAGCTCATGACTGGTCCCAGAATCTTGTTTCTTGACGAGCCGACGAGTGGTCTCGACTCTACCGCCAGTTACGAAGTCATCAATTTCATTCGGAACATCACCCGAGAACACAAGGTAAGCAATGTTTTTGTCTGTGCTGCTTGAGAGGACGGTCACACTAACAAGACACAGTTGATCGTCATCGCCAGCATTCACCAACCTTCTACCAAAATCTTTGAGCTCTTCTCCAAAGTCATGCTTTTGTCTCAAGGCAGAACATGCTACAATGGTAGCATCACTGACATTGAGCCCTTCTTCGAAAGCCTTGGTATGCCCATCGTTGGACACGTAAACCCAGCCGAGCACATCTTAGATTCAACAAATATCGATTTTTCCAGCACTCGCATGCAGGATCAGGCCCGATTGGACTTCATCTTTGAAGGCTGGAATAAGTCCGAACCCGCCCAGCAGCTGGAGTACGACATCAAAGAGCTCAGCGGAAAGGCACTTCGCTTCGACGGGCCTGCCAGAGGCCCATCAATGTCAGCACAAGTCCTGACCCTCCTCCACAGAGCTTTCATCAAGAGCTACAGAGATATCGTCACCTATTGGATCCGTCTCGCCATGTATATGGGCTTAGCAATGATGATGGGCACAGTCTGGCTTCGACTGCACACTGACCAACAGAGCATTCAGCCATTTGTGAATGCTATCGTAAGTTAAGCTCTCAGCAGTGACGTGATCAGATCATTGACCGTTGTACAGTTCTTCGGTTCGGCGTTCATGTCTTTTATGGCCGTGGCATACGTACCTTCATTCATCGAAGACAGAGCAATCTTCGTGAAGGAGCGTGCGAACGGAATGTATGGACCGACAGCGTTCCTGATCTCCAACTTTTTAATCGGCCTGCCATATCTTTGTAAGTCCGAATCTCTCCTCGACACTGGGGCATAAGTCTGACGTTGCGAAACAGTCTTCATATCAGTGTGTTTCTCGATTGTTGTCTACTGGCTTATTAACCTGCGACCTACTGCCAGCGGCTTCTTTACCTGGGTCATGTGGTTGTTTCTGGACCTCCTGGCAGCGGAATCTCTCGTGGTTCTCGTCTCCTCGATCTTCCCAATGTTCGTCGTCGCGTTGGCACTCATCGCATTTATCAACGGGTGAGTCTCACACTGCAGATCTAGCTTCACTGACAATGCTGACATGTCGTGCAGCCTATGGATGAGCGTTGGCGGCTTCTTGGTCTCGATGCCGATTCTCAACGTCTTCTGGCGCTACGTCTTCCACTACATTGACTATCAGGCATACGTCTTCCAGGGCATGATGGTCAACGAGTTCAAAGACCGTAGCTACGATTGTGAGCGCAGTCCGGCTGGTGAATGTCGGTGCATGTATTCCAGCAGTCTCGAACCCCAATGCAAGATCGCAGGCACAGCGGTGCTGGATGTTTACGGTTACTCGTTGGGTGATGAAGGCAAGTGGGTCGGTATCATGATTGCCATCATCATCGTGTATCGACTGCTTGGATGGGGCGTGACTTGGTGGCGCAAGACGTAATGGGAGAAGGACCCGGCAACGCTACGATCTCGTGTGTTTATGCTTTTATCTGGGATTCGCTGAAGCTACTCACGGATGTTATGAGACTTGTTAGCGAGTCAATTTGAGGAGACGGACTTCATTTGTAGTATTTAGCTGTTCAATGGATTCATGGACCAACCCGTACAAGAGAGTTCGACGCCTGGCGAGACTAGCACCTTCCAAAGACATGGTAAGCGAGTCGTTGTACATCTCGGTGCCTGTCACGGCGTAGACTGCTGCGATCGGCTGTCTGTGTGTCACCTCCTTTCGCTACGCCTTGCTTAGGGTTAGGGTTGGAGTAGCAAAAGAACGGGCTCTCGACGTCAAGTGAAGAACTTAAAGGCACTTCCTAGGTGGCTATGGTATTTCTTGAGTGCGATTCGCTTTTAGATCTATGTATCGCGTTGATGTTCCACATTCGATGTGTTTCCAGCCGCCTCCGACGAGAAAGCGTGCGATCTACCTCCTTCCTTGTCTCACCTACGAGCGTCTGTTCCTTCCTTCATCCTTCAAGTTGAGGAAGGGAGACCTCATCACATAATATGCGACGCAACTCTTTTGCTTCCTTTCAATGACCAAAATCGTGGTTCGCCCTGTCTCCTTTTCCTCCCGCTGACTTCGCTCGGTTGGTCGATCGCAGACTCAGGGTCCACTTTGCTCACACCAAAAAGGAGAACCTGAGCTGCGGCATAAGAAGGAGGCAGGGTTCGCCCGTCTTTCATTTATCTGGTCTTTCTTGTTCTCGAAAACTATGCGTCCAGACTTGGGCCGGCAGGCGGACCATATCGACCTACGTCTCTAGTCGTGTTCAATATCGCCTGTCAAGAAGGGTTATCAACACTAGTTCCGAAGAGTACGCAGTCTTGGGGACATTCACTCGACTCACGGTTGCCAAGAAAGTCAAATATTACCGCGCCGACGAAAAATGCTTGGACAATCAAGATTCAACCCACAAGCAGAGGTACTTTGCTCGAGGCAAGCCACTCGATTAGAATTTGGAGCATATTCGCCATTATTTAAAACACATATTTCCTTCAACAACCAGGACCAAGCATCGCCTATCAAGAGCTGTACGAAATCATAGACCTAGCGAAGCTTACTGCCCGTGAATTCTCTAACGCAGCTCCGATACAGGTTAGTCAACACACTCCGGTCGAGGATGCTATTGCCACGATAGACCTTTACTAGAAGAAATACCCATACGACCGTGCTTGAACGAAGGCGACGCTAGAAGCCTAGGGCATAGACACGATTTATAAGCCAACAGTTCAGCAGGTTCACCAGGTGCAGGAGGTCAAGCGAAAGCATCATCAAGCGGCCCAGAGTGCTGAGATATATGCTAGACGCCAACATGCGCCTGGGCATAGGCGGACGTGGCGAAGGCGGACGTGGGCATGGATGAGTAGGGCGTGACGGAAGTTCTGGCAGGAGCAACGGTCGTGGGCGCGGCTATGGGCCGGCATAGGCACCCTGGCACCCTCCAGCCTCTGATCGTAAGCACAGGTTTGATCGTCTTCGAGTATGCACAGTCGTATCTTTCGGGCCGAGTGAATTGATTCCGGAGAGCGTCGCAGAGTGAGTAGAAGGACAAAGAGACAGGACGTAGGAGCACCATACCAAAACACAGATTTAGTGTGCCCGTAGGGTCGTATCATCTCGCTGGGCGATCTGTCGAGATCACCCAGATGAGAGTGGGGTGTAGACAGCCTCTCTACCTGTAACATCCTCTTCTTGTATTCTGTCATCTACCTTTTCTGCTGTAGGTCTCCAGATACATGGATTCTGCGACCAGTCCTGGGATCTTCGAAACATTTGCTGGCTGTGTCGAAGGAACAGACATCAGGAAAGAAGAAAGACCAATGTGCAGCGAAGAGGAAGAGGAGAGAGGGAGGGATCAGTACATAGAGGGTGTGCTCAGACATAGTCTTTCAATGGCTGCGGTGGCTCAAAAGGCTCATTTTGAATGTGCAATGTTGATGTCGATTTCAGACGTTGGCAACTTGGGTTTTGGTTGATACGCGGCTCCAGGCCGAGGCGGGCGAACTGACAACTGATTCCCAGCACTTTTGACACGCCGCGCAGCCAAGGGATGCAACAGTGTTTCCAGCGTCCGGCTCAGGGTCGTCAGTCAACCTCCACTGTCTCGTCTGTCCCTCTTCCCGTCCTCTCCGACCTCAGGTGTTCCTTGCTATAAGCTCTGTTGCTTCTTCCGCGCAACGACTGTTGCTGGCACCTTCTGGCCAATTGTACGCCCTGTAGAACTACCCACCAAGGTCCCTCTGGCCACTCTCCGACCCCGCGCCTCGATTCAAGGGCAGACGGCACGATGCACGTCGACGATCTTGGGGCGCGTTGGCGCGGATAAGAGGAGATGGTGAATGGCTGAGGGTAGCAGCGAGGTAGGTGCGCTGAGAAGCACTGAGGGCGTCTTGCCTCGAGTAGAGCAGTAGCACGAGCCTTCCAATTGCGGCGGCGCACGAGCATGGGTTGACCTTTAGCGCTACAATTTTCCCGATTTCGAGCCGGGACAAGAAACAACAAACACAACACCGCCTTTTGCCTTTGCTTCAACGGATCATCAATTGCCTGTCAACCTGCGAGAAGTATCGTCGCCGCCTAAATTGCGCCACGCCTATTCCATTCCTCATCCAACACCAGCACCATCCATCAGCCCGTTCCAACACCTGTGATAGGATTCTTGAAGAAAATGGGTGCCCTCATCTCGCAGCCGGTGCAGGACAAGCTCGATGAAGCCGAGAAAGAGTTGAAGCTGCGCGATGAGCTGATCATAACCAAGCAGGCCGAGCTCGACGACAAAGAGAAGGAGCTCTCGGCAGCAAAGACAAGCCATGAGGCGGCCAGCAAGAATGTTGCCCAACTGGAAAGCAAGCTTGCTGCTCTGACTTCCGAGCATCAGCTGCTGGAAAAGGAGAGCAGTGATCAGCTTAGCACGCTGCAGGCCGACCTGAAACATAAGAGCGAGGAGGCACAGCAGCAACGACTGGCTCTGGATCGCGTCACCCAAAACGTCATCCAGGAGCGCGATCAGACACGGGCCGAGCTGGCCACAGCACGGGACGAGCTCGCTGCCGTCAAGGCGAGCCTCTCTGAGTTGCAGCAGGAGCTCGATGCTGCCAAGAATGACCTCTCTGCGGCTGTTGAGGACCGCAACACGCTCGAGGCTGAACTGAAGAGCCAGATCGCAAACTACCAGCAGCAATTGGCCGACTTCGACGAGCGTCACAAGTCGCTCCAGGCAGAACACGGCAAGCTCGAGGGCGAGCTACAGCAGGTCAAGCTCGCGGCCGATGCTGACCTCACTAACGTGAAGAATGAGTTGGCCGAGGCGCACACCAAAGTCAGCGAGCTGCAGCAGAGCAGTGATTCCGCACAGGAAGAACTACAGAGCAAGCTGAGCGCCGTAGCCAAGGATCTGGAGGAGACGTCGCAGAAGCACACCGCCCTGCTGCAAGCACACGAGCAGCTCGAGAAGGAATCTGCCGAGAGAATTGCTAATGAGCAGAAGAAGGGCGCCGAAATTTTGGAGCGCGTTGGTGCTCTGGAAGGCAACCTCACTAGCACTCAACAAGACGCTGAAAGCCAGCGGGCTGCGATTGCCAAGGAGCTTGCAGACACGAAAGACCAGCACACCGCGCTCCAACAGGCGCACAACAGCCTCAAGAGCAGCTCCGAGGAAGCTCTGGCCGCTTCTCAGAGGGATCTCGCCCAGAGTCGTGAAGAGCTCGATTCTCTCAAGGTCGCCTACGAGAAGTTGAATAGCGATGTCACTGCAGCGAACGAGGCCACCAAAGCTGCGGAGGCCTCCTACACTGCCGAAATAGAGAAGCTTCGCAGCGAGATCGAGAGCCTTTCAAAGAGCAACAGCGACGTTGTCGAGACCGAGAAGAAGCTCAAGGCCGAGCATGATGCCGAGCTCAAGGCAGCTGAGGCGTCATACACCACCGAGATCGAGAAGCATCGCAGCGAGATTGAGAATCTTTCAAAGACCAACAGCGATGCAATCGAGTCGGAGAAGAAGCTCAAGGCTGACCATGAGGCTGAGCTTACTAAGTTCAACCAGCTGATTGACGATGCGAAGAACAAGCTCAGGATTGCCGAGGACGATACTGCTCAGTTACGCAAGAGCCAGGATGAGACAAGCGCCAAGCTGGCTGAATTTGAGAAGAGCTCCGTCGAGAGCCAGAGCACGGCGCAGAAGTTCGAACAGGACTTGAAAGCGGCGACTGAGGTACATCACGTTCTGCGATGTTGATTGGAAACACTGCTAACGTTGTGATAGGAGAAGTCCGCTCTCTCCACCAAGCTCGCCGATCTCGAAGCCCAGTACCAGGCAGTTGTGGCCACCCAGAACGAGCTGACCACCAAGCTTCAATCCGCCACCACCAACCTTGAGTCCATCGCGAAGGAGCGTGACAGTGCGACCAGCAAGATCTCCGCCCTCGAAGATTTCAAAACCAAGTCTGAGCAGGCTGCCGCCGAGCGCGACGAGGCCGTCAACAAAGCGAAGACCCTGGAGGCGGAGCTCAGCACCAAGACCGAGCAGATCGCTGCTGAGCGTGACGAGGCTATCAGCAAAGCCAAGACCTTGGAAGTCGAGCTCGCAAGCCTCAAAGACTTGCAAAAGAACCTCGAAGCCGCCGTTCCAGCGGCCGAACCCATCGCCGCTTAGACAGCACCGGGGAAAGAATGGCTGTAAGAAAACATGAATCAGGAGGTATGACTTTTGTTACCTGGACAATGTGAATATTGAGAAGAGTAAGGGAAACGAACGGGAAGGGTTTTGTTTTCGCCTGCGCTGCTTTGCTTGCTCTTGCACTTTTAGCGAAAGCTTGCTTTGTGAGTTTGGAGATACCTATTTTGCGATGGCTGATGCCTGTATGAACGGAGTGTGTTCCTGTCGGTAGGGTATAATGATGGCCCATAGAGGTGTAATGGTTGTGTCTTACCGATGTTTTCGTGTGGTTTTGTTTACCTTACTGGAGTAGTGTTGGAGGGGCCGGGTGAGAGTAGCTACATTTCGCGTTTGAGGCGTGCAGGTGGCTGTGGACTTGACAGTGCTCCACTGCCCTTCTACCTTCAAGACACCTCGATGTCCAATTCTCGAAATTGCTTATAACGTGATAGCACTGGACTAAAAGCATGCATGATTGTACAGCATTTCAGCCTGTTCAATACATCTACCTGCTATCGAAACACTTCAACAACAGTCCTCACTTCTACGTTCGGTAGTCGCCGTTTATGGTAACATACTCATGACTGAAATCGCAAGTCCAGAACACTGCCTCGCTGACCTTTCGTGGCAGTTGATCTTCGCGCAGTTTTCCATCCTCCAACCTTACCAGAATTTCCAGATCCTCCATTTCAAGAATCTCCTTGGCGCGTGCCTCATCCACAGCTTCTGGTTCACCACAAACCAGCAGCTTCAGCTCCTCACTGCCGTCAGATGGAATGAAAGAAACGCTAGTCCGGCTAGGGTTGACCTGATAACGATAATCCTTCTCTTTGCTCATGGCCGGACGTCCATTGCGTGCCAACCTCGCGTCACGCTTCGCATTTTCGCCAACCTGCAGAGCCTGAGCGTCGAGTTCGAAAGATGACATGATGCCAGGAGCGTAGCCGATTGCGCAGAGAATGCGGCCCCAGTTAGCGTCTTTGCCATAGAGGGCAGTCTTCACAAGTGAGGAGCGAGCGATGCTGACTGCGGCACGCTTGGCGGTCACGAAGCCTTCATCGCTGCGAACACGAATTGTGACGAATTTGGTGGCGCCCTCCCCGTCTCTAACGACAAGCTTGGCGAGGTCTTGGAGGAAGTCGGAGAAGACTGCTTCAAACGCGAGCAGATCTTCTGATTTCCCGTCACGGCTGTAGTCCAGAGCATCGATGCCAGGTGGAGCGGCAGCGCCATTGGCAAAGAAAGCTAGGGTATCGTTTGTGCTGGTGTCTCCGTCTATAGAGATGGAGTTGAAGGAGGACTGAGTGTGGTGTCTGAGAAGCTTGGCAGTGGCTCGTGGTGCGATCGCCGCATCAGTACAGACTGTTGCCAGAAGAGTAGCCATGTTTGGATGGATCATGCCAGCGCCTTTGGTCATTCCAGCGATGCTGTAGGTCGTCTCAGGATGAGAAGGAAGTGTGAAAGTTCGCGACATGAGCTTGGGGAAGGTGTCTGTGGTGCAGATCGCCTGAGCGGCGCCTAGCCAGTGTTCGTGAGTTGATCCCAGAGAAGCGTGCAATTTGGGTATTGAAGAAGTGATGCGGTCGATTGGCAGGCGTTGACCGATGACTCCAGTACTCATGACGAGCGTAGCAGGGACATCGTCCTCAGAAGCGCCGAACAGCTGGTCTGTAGTTCGAGACATTGCCTCAGCATGCTCCTGGCCTAGCTTTCCAGTAACGGCATTGGCGCATCCAGAGTTGACAACGACACCGCGGAGATTCTGGTGGTGCTGAGCTCGAAGAATGTCACCAGAAACCTTGACAGGTGCAGCTCTGAAAACGTTCCTCGTGAAAACTGCTGATCCAGCACATGGTATCTCGGAAACGACGAGAGCGAGGTCATCATACTTCGTGTTGCTCGCTTTTACGCCAGCGAAAGCACTCCCAGCGAGGAAACCTTTCGGGTAGGTACCAGAGGTAGGCACATACTTCTGTTTCGCCGGTGGGATGGAGCGCTCTGCCGGAGCGGAGTATGATCTGATTTGAACAGCTGCTGCGAATACACGCTTAAGGGTCATGTTCTTGGGAGCCATGGCTTGATGGAGCTGCCTTAGCACGACGATTGGTTGATATTGTGTTCAAGTCCAGGCCTTCAGCATATCACAACGATGGCAGTTGTTGTGCTGTTGATGGATCGATGAAGCGGTTCACCCGCGATGTTGAGGTCCCAGAATCAAAGTCCAATGGCTCAGTTTTTCGGATCCCTGTTTGAGGTGATAGGTGTTGCACGCGCGACTTAGCGGTTTACAACATAACCACTAAACGATATTTGTTTCGAGATCAGGTGGTTTCGGCTAATCAAGGCCCATGTGCTGCCCCACTCTCCGTAACTAGGAACGCGCTTCTTCGATATCGGAGCTTGATGTTTGTGCTTGACTGTGGTGGATGGCCAGGCCCAAGTTTGTTGCTCATCTTCATGTTCCGTTTCCTGCGCAGTCCGTCATTACAGCTGCGCAGCTTCTCGACAACTGCCCGTCTTTTTGTCAAGCCGTCAGAAATGGAAGCAGTCAACACCACTGAGCGGCTCGCAGGGCTGCGGCAGCTGATGAAACAGCACAAGGTAGACATCTACAGTACAACCACCTTTTTTGGCCCATATGAGATGGCTGACTGACGTCGCGCCCAGTCGTCCCATCCGAAGACGCACATTCCTCCGAGTACATAGCTCCAACAGATGCACGCCGCGAGTTCATATCAGGCTTCACGGGATCCGCAGGAACAGCCATTGTCTCTCTGGAAAAGGCAGCACTTGCAACAGATGGCCGCTACTTCAACCAAGCCAGCCAGCAGCTGGATGCCAATTGGGCATTGCTCAAGCAGGGTCTACAGGATGTGCCAACATGGCAGGAATGGACGATTGAGCAGGCAGAGGGCGGCAAGACCGTAGGCGTGGATCCCACTACCATCACGGCTCCTGAAGGTCGCAAACTGGCAGAGAAGATCAGGAAGAAGGGTGGCAAGGATCTCGTAGCATTGGCAGAGAACTTGGTCGATCGAGTCTGGGGCAAAGAGAAGCCGGCGCCGCCCAATGAGCCCGTCAGAGTACTGGGCTTGGAATACGCCGGCAAGAAGTTCCAGGAGAAGATCGAGGAGCTACGAAAAGAGCTGGACAAGAAGAAAGCTGCTGCATTTGTCGTGAGCATGCTGGACGAGGTTGCATGGCTGTTCAACCTTCGCGGAAACGACATTCCCTACAATCCGGTCTTCTTCTCCTACGCTGTCGTAACACCCACCTCAACCACGCTTTACATTGACGAGAGCAAACTGCCAGACAACGCCAAGGCTCATCTCGCAGGTATCGAGCTCCGTCCGTATGGGAGTATCTTTTCCGACATCACCGCCATGGCTTCCGAACCGGAGACAAATGGCGCGAACACAACGAAGCGCAAGTACTTGGTTTCTAACAGAGCATCGTGGGCTCTCTCGCGTGCACTTGGCGGCGAAGACAAGGTAGACGAGGTTCGGTCTCCGATAGCAGATGCCAAAGCCGTCAAGAATGCTACCGAGCTGGAGGGTATGCGGAACTGCCACATCCGCGACGGTGCTGCATTGATCGAGTATTTCTCATGGCTCGAGCATGAGCTTATTGTGAACAAGGCCAAAGTGGACGAGGTTGAGGGTGCTGACAAGTTGGAGGCGATCCGAAGCAAGCACGATAAGTTTGTTGGTCTCTCGTTCGATACCATCTCTTCGACAGGTCCAAACGCAGCCATCATCCATTACAAGCCTGAACCCGGTAATTGCAGTGTCATCGATCCTGAGAAAGTGTATCTCTGCGACTCTGGCGCGCAATTCCTGGACGGCACAACTGACACCACACGAACATTACATTTCGGAACCCCAACAGCACAAGAGCAGGAAGCATATACACTTGTACTGAAGGGTCACATCTCACTCGAGCTTGCAGTATTCCCCAAAGGCACTTCTGGATTCGCCCTCGACACTCTCGCACGCCAATACCTTTGGCAATACGGACTCGAATATCGACACGGTACTGGTCACGGCGTTGGATCCTTCCTCAACGTCCACGAGGGACCAATTGGTATCGGTACACGGATACAGTACTCAGAAGTACCACTGTCAGTAGGGAATGTCATCTCCAACGAGCCAGGCTACTACGAGGACGACAACTTTGGCATTCGCATTGAGAACGTCATCATGGTTCAGGAAAGGAAGACCAAATACCGGTTCGGAGACAAGCCTTACTTTGGTTTTGAGCATGTTACGATGGTGCCCATGTGCAGAAAGCTAGTAGATACAAAGCTACTATCGGCTGACGAGGTTGCGTGGTTGAATGCATACCACGAGGAGGTCCTCGAGAAGACCAAGCCTTTATTGAAGGATGACGAGAGGAGTCTGCAATGGTTGGAGAGGGAATGTCAGCCGTACTAGGGAGATCTGTGCAGTATACTCAGATGAACTATTAGTGCAGAAGGCTCTGGCTGGAAGAGTGCGTTGCGTAAAATCTCCCACGGTGGATACTTCAGTTGTTCAATGTCTGTCTTGTCTGTCAGTGGACCGTTCCCGATATGAACCCGGAAACTTGTCCTCTCGGAGCTTTGAGTGTAGTGGTGGTGGAGAGGCGTTGTTCCATTCTTCATACACAATCCTCGCCGTATCGCATTGTACATTACATGTACATAGATGCATTCTTTCTTCCTCGGCCAGTCGTGTCGTTTCGCCCGTCGATTACATGTACCGCGTTTCGCTATGCCGCTGAGTCTTTTGTACAAAGCATCAATGCGCCCTCGATGCTGCTGATCTCTCCGTCTCTTCACCGGCTCGCCTGTGCTTTACCGAGTCGTCCCATGGCCTCTCTGCACCTCAGCTCGGCCCAGCCCAAGACTCGAGCCTCGTCTTCCAGATGATCACTTCTTATCCGCAAAATCGCTCGCCTGCAGATTTCGTGTCATACTCGGTAGCTTAACAACCAGCCCATCCAATTCCTTGGACATGACAACCTGACAACCCAGTCGACTCGTCTCTGTAAGGCCGAAAGCCAGGTCCAGCATATCATTTTCGTCGTCTGAAGGTTCCTCCTAGACAGGCAGAAGGTCAGCATGTTGCCTCAGACCATCTTCTCAGCCTGATGCTCATATATTCCTTATTCCACTCATATTGCCTCCTTTGGCTACTCAACTCACCATTTTATCATAAGCGTCCTCATCCCTCACAATGACATGACAAGTACTGCACGCACAACTCCCTCCACAGGCGCCCTCCATTTCCAGATCATTTGACTGGGCAATATCCAGCAGGTTATCGCCATCAGCGACTTCAAAAGTCCAGTCGTGTCCCTCTTTATCGATGAATGTGACTTTTCTTTCTTGCCCAGGCGGAGGAGGTGTCAACTCATTATGTTGAAGCGGTCTTGAGAGGTGGAATTGTCGTCTTTGGGGAAATATTCTCGAGGCTGCTGGTGATGATGTGAAGCGAGATGCGGATCGTTGTTGTATTATACTCCGGGAGGAGCATCTAGTCGAGGCGGCGATGCATTGGCGGAGAATGTTCATAGCTGCTGTTGACGGCATCTTGAGTGTTGAATGCAAGGGAAGAAGCAGGATGTTTTTCCCGTCATCCCATCTCGGCGCCACACATTGGCTGCAGCTACAAGGGTCCTTGATCGGCGTCGGAGGTGTTTCCGCTCCGCATACCATCATACCGCATCTGTGCATCGCAACGCCATCACCGCCAACTTTCCACCTCAACCCTAGCGACTCAACGCTCCAACACCTCCAGCTGAAGGAATGGACACTTCACGCTTCCCGATGGCCAAGAACGTGGAACCCAACCCGCTGCGACCGTACTACATCCCGCCTTCCATCGGCACATCATCGCCCAACGTCTCGTCCTCGGCCGCGAATGCACCTGCAGCATCACAATCCTCATACGCCCGCGACTTGCTCCCCGATCTGGATCTAGCATCGACCACTGGCGAAGCATGGCAAGTGACACGCAACTTGCTCGACATTCTCGCGTGGCGCTACACGTCAACGCTCCTCGCGCAGCCGTTTGATGTCGCCAAAACACTCCTTCAAGTCTCGCTCGCAGGCGCAGATCTCCCCGATCTCAAATCCACAAAACCTCCTCCTCGTCGCCGCCATGAGACCTCGGATGAAAGCTCCGATGCCACGTCGGATGACGACGAAATGCCCGACTACTTCTCCCAGACAGCGCCCACTCCCAAATTGCGCTCTTCCCACAGTCGTCGAAGGAAGAGGTCTTCCCAAGAATCGCGGAAAGAAAAGACACCTTCCCCTTCTCCCACCCGTATACACCACATCCGCTTGACAAAACCGGCAAGCGTAATGCATGCCATTTCCCAACTCTACGCCACATCTGGCGCCGTGGGACTCTGGCGGGCAAGCAACACGACATTCCTGTACTCCATTCTCCTCCGCACCACGGACTCCTTCATTCGCTCCCTCCTCCTCGCCATTCTCGGCCTGCCCGATATCCCCGGTCCTCCACATTCAGGTCTCTCCCCTGGCCTCACCACTCCTCTAGCCGCAGGCTTCAGCGGGATAGACTTGACAGACAGTCCCAACCCAATAGGCTCTCTCATTGTAATTGGCATTTCGAGCTGTCTCACAGGTCTCTTCCTGCTCCCTCTGGATATGGTTCGGACGAGATTACTTCTCACTCCAATTTCACATTCTCCAAGAGGTCTACTACAGAACCTACGACGATTGCCGAGTTTAGTAGCTCCTAGTAAACTATGGTTACCAACGGCATTATACCATTCCCTCCCAAATACCTTCTCCGCAGCCATGCCTCTCTTCCTCCGTCGGCAGCTGCGCATAACACCAGAACTGTCGCCTTCATTATGGAGTCTCGCAGCATTCGCCACGACGCTCACGGAGCTTTTCTTGCGATTACCTCTAGAGAATGTGGTGCGGAGAGCCCAGGTTGCGAATTTGAGAGAGGCACAGCCAGAGGATATGCCTATGATCGTCACTCCTGGTCCATACAAGGGAGTTTGGGGCACGGTGTATAGTATTCTATATGTTGAAGGCGAGACGACGACTAAAGGGAAGAACGGAATGCTGAGGACGAGGAAAGGGCAAGGAGTGAATGGATTGGTTAGAGGTTGGAGGGTTGGGTTTTGGGGATTGGTGGGCGTTTGGGGTGCGGGTTTGTTGGGAGGTGAGGGGAAGGGGAGGGAGTTTTAGGGCTAAGACAGAGATCGTGATTGGATTGATTGATGATAGTGATACCCCTTGTGAGGATTGAGCGTGTTACAGGTGCGCTTTTTCAACCCTTCTTATGTTTTATATGAACTACTTAGTGGGAAGCTGGTGGAATGGATGATGATCTTCTCTCTTGATCTTATCTGGAGTCTACATTATGTCCTAGTTCTGGGTAATCATATGACAGACTTTCTGGAAGCTTTACAGCAACAAAGCCAAAGACACGGCTAAACAGCGCCGGAAAGGTAAATATACAATACCAGATTTTGCCTCTTCATCATTGATCACATCTAGGGCTCATGGTGCAACGGCTCAGCACGTCTGCCACATATGAGGGCCACGGTGCTGTGCTGCCTTTGCGGCCGGCGCACAAACAGGCCCGTTGGTATCACTTCCCTCCTTGGAGGCGTTGTGCGCGGAAGATCTACGTTCGACTCGTAGTGAGCTCATCTTGTCTTTTTGCCGTTTCCAGAGAGTTGTGGTGTATTTATTTTGATGATTGGTAAGGTATTGGGAATCTGCGGCTTCTCGGGTAACTATCGGAAGAAAGTTGTTCCGTGGTATTTCATCAGGGGTAAAGATTTTAGGTAAGTATTTCTCCGAGCGGTAAAGTACATAAGGGAAATGTCATTTGCGGAGTCCGATTCTGTTGCAATGTTACCACCTGATCGCACCAGACTGAAACGCGAGTTCCAGCTGTGGGTATATAGATCTCACTATTGCCGCACTCCTGCCTTGTTGGAAACATTGCTTCGGTACCCATTTATCTTCTCATCATCTCAGTACACTCCATTTGATGGAGACGTCTCTTCTGTCTTCATCACTCGAATCTTCCGTCCCTAGTATCCTTTTCAACTCCCTCTTCGCAAGCTTCCGATTCCCTGACTTTTGGAGGACTCACGTACTCTTCCCGCTCCCGCTCGAGTTCTGCCTCCTTGCGCTCATCTGCGTCATCCAGATAATCCTTTTGGATGTCCTCTTCCTCGCTTCCCTCATCGTCATCGGAACGAGGACGCGGTGTGTAACCTCCAAGACCCTCATCCTCGCGCGGGTAGTCGTCGTCCAAGTCTTCCGCGTTCTCGCCATTCTCTCTTCCCACGCTCTCATCTCCTTCTTCGCTCCTAATCCTTCTGTCACAGAAGACGCAACGACACCCCAGACCAGTAACGCAAAACTCGAGGTCTGCGCATGTTCCGCATTGCCAGTTTTCGCAGCTACATGAATCATCATTGTCCGATGTCAAGGCTAGAGCCTCTTCGATCTTCTCGTCGGGTGGATAGCTGGTGCTGGCATGGTGTGCCATCGGAGGTGTCTGAGTGTTTGCTGGTTGTAGTTGCTTGAAAGGGTTGTTTGTTTGTCGAAGTCGTGCGTTTGGGGCGGAATTGGCCGAAGAAAAGAAGAATGGAATCTGCTTGGTAGCTTAGATTTGAGTAGTGAATAGCTCGAGCTCTCGTAACGGCCGGTTCGTGCATCATCTAGACCTATGCGTTAGTCTTCTCACTGACTGAGACTCTCTGATGAAGGTTTCCGGTCTTGTATCGTGGATTGCGTTTCTTCGCTGAATGAAGAGCATGTCTTCGGCCTGAGCAGCGACTCGCAACGAATTCGATGGGAAGAAGAAGAGGGGAGTCTCTGGGTTCAGGGGTGACTTCCAGCTGGAAGCTCCTGCTTTCTCGCATCATACAAATAATTCACTCAATTCTAGAGTACCAGGTTCTCAAACAGCATTTCTAGATCTTTCTGCTGCTCAGCCTACTCCTGCCCACCTTCAGAATCGTCCACTTCATCTTCATCCTCGCTCTCGCTCGCTCCATGGTAGTCCTGCCGCAAGTAGCCTCCTGGGCAATCCTCGTCTTTCGAGTCTCCGTCATCGGAATCACCTTCCGCGCCAGAGTCATCCTCGCTGTCGGAGTCCTCACGGCCCTGATCATCATCTCGGATCCTCAGGCGACAGTACATACACACGCAACGCCTCGCAAAAATACAATCTTCGATGTCTCCACAGTACCAGCATTCCCGTTCGTCGCAGGCACAGAAGTTGCCACTGTAGTCATCGCTCTTGGAGCTACGATTGTGATCATTGTTGCCGTTGAAGCCTAGGCTCAGCATTTCGGCTATGACCTCGTCAACTGGGTCGGAGTCTTTCGCCGTAGTTTGACATTATGACGGAGGAGGGAACGCGGTCGTAGCAGTGCTGGTTGTTTGCTGCTAAAACGAGGATGGCTCGAGAAATTTAACGTGCAAGGGAGATAAGACGGCAATAAGGACGAGGCCAGCTCGTTGGGGTGGAAGTGAATAATCCTATAGATAGATCAGTGAGTGATGCGGGCAGGCTTATTTGTTGACGATTGTGAGACATTCTTCAAAATGTCTGAGATTAGAAATAAATTTGCCATGCTCAGAAAATCTGAGAGGAGTGAATGGGTTGCAATATTTCTGTCTCAGTAGAAGCAATGGCTCTGGCGTGGAGAGTGCCTAACTACGGCATTGAATACCGATAGATCTCGGCATATAGTTTGACTTCTTGTTGATACCATTCATGAGGCCATAATCAAGTCAGTGAATGATTGGTCAGTGTAGTCAAGTAGTCTAGCAGTTCGTTCACTACATACTAGCTAAAGTCGATTTCATAGCGCGTAGCCCACAGGCACATCATGCCGTGGTATAGTCTGTACATGTATGCAGGGAAACATACCCTCCTCGCCTGTCGTGCAAGATCGACCCTTCCACCAGTTCTGATCGATGTACTCAATCACTTCGATAGTATCGTTGGTGTGAAGGTCTAACGTGTGGAGGTGAACAGCAAAGTATGGACTCACCACCACAGCCTGCAAGAGTGGTGCCGCTGAGGTGGGTGCCTGGTATGGCAATGGCGATGTAAACGCATGTTGAAGCTGCTGCGGTCGTTGCCTGAGGTTCAGATTGATATTTGGGTCTGGTTCGAGGGTGTCGACATGATGCTCGGGGAAAATTCCTTCCAGACCCGTGCGAGTTGATATGCCTCTCCACCAGTCGTTCGCGAGCTCTTCCGTGAGATCGATACGGTCGCCGGTCCGTAGTTCCAGTTGCTCGGGACTTTGTGGCCAAAATGGATGTAGTACTATTACTTGCCCCAGAATTACCCGTGCTGACTGCGAAGAGATTTTGTTATGGGTCTCTGACCAAGCCTGTGAAGGGCTTTGAGGGATATGCTGTCTGGCTTCGTCGTCGAGCCACTGACGACGACCTACCTCAGCTGCTAGTAAAGTCCGGATCTCATCCGCGTCACCCTCAACGAGACCTAAAGCAAGGTCGTATGGAGTTTGACCTTGATCTCCCCTTGACCTGACGTCGGCTCCTTGTTTTATCAAGAAGTGAGTTACGTCTAGCTGCCCGCATATCACCGCTAGGTTGAGCATTGGCATCCCGAGTGCGTAGTGTTGCAAGTCAACTCGAGATTTGTGGAACAGCTCAAGAATCTCGAGTTCGCCAAATGCTACCGCACTGGCTATACCAGAGATGTTGCCGTGCTCCTGAATCCAACCAAGAGCGTTGCGTGCCTCGAAGGTAGCTATGGTCGCCGGGTCTTCTTTTGCTGCGTGTGGATCCGCACCCGCCAAAAGCAGGATGCTCACTGCCGCTTGTTTTCCATACTCAACGGCATCTGGAAACGGCATATATATCAGCTCGTGTTGTTAGTTTAGTCACACGGGACGGCTTATACTTACAAGACAACGGTGATCGGCCGTCGCTATCTAGAGCATCAAGATCGGCTCCAGCGTCCAGAAGAACATGAATAACTTCCCTAGACCCATATTCCGATGCTTCATGCAGCGGAGTCTTATCATCCTGAAAGCCATAGTCAAGTCTCTCATTCTCATCAGCTCCCCGTCTCAACAGCATTCGTGCAATCTCAGCGTTTCCAGACCGACACGCAGTGAATAATGGGCCTTCAAACGCTGCCACAATCTTGTTGGGGTTTGCATTCCATTCCAGTAAAAGTTGGACCAAGGCAGCATTGCCTGAGACGCCGGCCTCACATGCAACCGCGAGAGCAGTATCATACATGTCGTCCACGGCATCTATGTTGTACTCCCCGGTGTCTAAGATCGCTTCAACTGTTGCATGGTGTTCGCTCTCTATGGCGTCCATGAGAGCAGTCCGGCCGTCTCCGTCGCATTCGTTGACATCTGCTCCACGCTTCATCAGCTTTCTGACTAGCTCTGTTCGTCCTTTGCTCGCTGCAGCGTGGAAGTTTGCTTGGATATCCTCTTCATCGAATCCAGAGCCTGCCCACTCACGATCCCATGCAAAAGAACAACCTCCTGTGCCATGCTCAGGGAGTATGCCAGAAAGGGCATTCTGCTCGTCGTTACTGAGCAGACTACTGTCTGCGCCCAATTCAATGAGCATGCGCGCACAAACAGTATAGTCTTGACCAGGCCGCGGTGGAGCGGATGCACAATTACTATCTAGCAATGCCCTTAGTGCCATTAAGCAGTCAGCTTCTGGCCACTGCAACAAAGCTACATTTCTGATTAGCATCGAAAGAATCTGGGGATCGCCACACTGCGCCGCGGCAGACAACGGCGTCAAGGCGAGAGACGTGGTTGCCGACGTTTGGTCGCTGTTTGTGTTGATCACCGCACCCTGCGCGACCAGCCAGGACACTGTTTTGACTTTTCCGCCGGAGGCAGCAACTGATAATGGAGTGCAGTAGCTATAAAGATCTCGTTTGCCTTCGACATCAGCTTTGCGGACAGGTTGCTGGCCATTTCGACCGTGACCTTGGACGCTTAAACCGGCATTGGCTTTTGCCAAAGCATCGGCAGCCTCGAAGTCTTCCGCACCACCGCTAGCACACCCATGGTCCAGATACGTGTGACCTGAATTTTGATGAGCATGCTTTATGATGAGATCGAGGATGTCTGAGTCGCCGCCCCAGGCCGCACAATGTATTGCCGATCCGAGCTTGTTCTCGGAGGTTATGGGCTGCGCTTGATATCGCAGCAGGACCTGGATGATCTTCATGTGTCCCTTGAGAGCTGCCAGACAGAGTGGTGTACCGTATTTCGGACTGAGTCCGTCGATGCCTGCCCCCCTTTTGATGAGCCCTTCGAGAACATCTTCGTGGCCGCTCAACGCTGCCCAGTGTACCGCAGTAAGTCCGTTGTTATCGATATAGTCTATATCGGCCTTTCGAATTTCGATAAGGTACTGAATTCTGGGCATCTGCCCGGCTGCCGCGGCGTGAAGCAACTTATCATTGTCGCTCGGGTCTGCCGGCCCGGCAGTGCTTACAGAAGCACGATCTGATGTTGTCAGCGGTAGTCCTGCTGCTGTGTCGAATACTGACTGTTATAAATTATGTGTGCACTTTGATGGCCGTTGTGTTGTTGAGCTGAGCCATACGCCGTGGGACGCGTGTAGCTTGCGCCAGCAGGACTTGCACCAAATGACATGTCTGCGAACTTTCCAGAGAGTCCTTCCTGAGAATCCATCACTGAGATCTTGACAGTGCTTCCCGTTGACGGATTTCGTGATGAAAGACAATAAAGAAAGCTTGGTGTGGCTCTGTGAGATCATTTGTCGATGTTCAGCCTGGTCACGCGTTAAGGTAGCGTCAACTTCAAAGTCGAGAGATCTCCATACGAGCATGGATTCTAGCCAGCCGAAAGGAGAACACAGATGATAGCCACGGCTCCGCCTCCACCAGGAGTCAAGCAGCTCGATGTCTGAAGGGTCTGTACAGTGTCGAACGACGTCTGCACCAGTGTGCGGAGCTGCCGATGGGATCATGGCGGCAGTCCCTCGCGTACGCACACATACTTCTTTTGGCAGGTACAGGCTCTGGACGCAAGAAGTGGGAAGGGTGCCACCTTGAAAGATCACAGCCAATCCGAACGAACGTAGACATAGGCCTCAGGACCGCTGTTGGGAGAGTCAACGTTGCACTCAGGCGCATGAAGAGGATGTACGCCTGCAGGGGAGTGCGAGGCAACCATGCCCGTCCGTTACGGCGGCAATGTTGTGAGATTGTCAGCACGGCGATGGGCTAAATGCAGCCGTGTTGGACAGCCGAGATTAATGGCGCTGCTTGTGCATTGGACCAGGGGCAATACGCTGTCGGTGGTAGCATCATCGTCTGCAGTAAAGATGCTGACAGGTTCTCGTCGAATTTTCTGATACACATAATACACATCAGAGTGAAGAGAAGGACGGCGCAGAGACGGGAAGCTAGAAAAGGAAAGAGGAACCGGGGGGGTTGAGCTTTGTCAGCATTTCAACTCCCGTCCTGGAGGCTCTTCCCTTCAAGTTTCTTTCACTTGCCCGTGCACAAGTCACTCGGCTCCAGCAAAGCTATATCCGGAAAAGATGTCGCCAGAATCTGCACGAGATGCAATACAAGTCCCTGTGCCAGACTGAAACCAGTGCGTGCCAGCGTCGAACAGCCCTGGCCGCTACCGAGAGGCCGCCCGCGCGATATTGTCTGCCAATCTGCATGTATCGATTGGCTGTCGAAGGCTCGAAGCCTGTCACAGACTTTCAGCCTCGTGCAAATTCGGGACCGATAAGCCACCGCACAACACTGAAGACCGGTGAAGGATCAGTTCCGGTGTTTGCAATGGGCTTGGGCCTAGGAACACTGTCTTATGCCTGCTGCGCGGTACAGAGCAGAGCGCTTCAAGATGTGTTAAGAGCATAGCGAGCGCTGCAGGCCAAATGTGCAACCCACAGCGTGGTTGCTACATTCTCTCCCAAAGACAGAGTACCACCCCGGAATGTCGTCCTTGTCATCGTCCTTGTCTTCCAACTGTACTGTGAGCGCGGGCGACCTTTGCAATCCGAATGGCGATGTGGCAGGTCTAGGAGTTAGTAGTTTGCTCGATCGAACCTTTAGCTTTGCTAATAACTCCATAGGTCCTCATCGCGACTCTTGTCCTTGCTTTCATATCGACTGTATTGTCGATCCTCATGGTTTGCACGCATCCAAGTTTCAACAAAGATGAACGGAGCTGTTTACGCTTGGAAGGCAAATTCGTCACAATCATGGAAGACACAATAAGAAGTCTCGGTGTTACCCAATTGATTACAGCCTTGGCTCTGGTTGTCAGTACCTATATCACATTCTATCCATGCTATCTGGAGGACCCGCATGCCGCAATTGCCATATCTCAAGCTCTGCTCGCGAGCTTCAGTCACATTGCACCACTTGGCCTTCTACTGGGATCTGGAAACATTGGAAAGAAGTCTTTCATGGCTCGTTTTGCCGTCAACCTACTGACTAGTGTCCTGGCAACCGTGACATATTTTCACCTAGGCCTCTTCAAAAACGGCAGCTGGATAGAGCAACTCGTGATGCTCATGGCGGTGATATCATGCGTGGTGGTACTTTTCTTTGAGGGACTTCCAGTGGGACACCTGTTCATCCGTTGGGCGCATGGCAAGAGCCTGGGTCGGAAGAAGTTGGCCAAGGAATTTCCTCCTCTGGCTGCCTGGGTCTTGGTGGTAATAGGAACTATCGGTACTGGCATCATGTTCGCTCTTATTATTTATCTCAAGATCACCGTTATACGCGGCTGCAACATGGATCTGGGTGGCGAAGACGGCGACAACGACATGGGTTTCGGTCAATGGCTGGCAATATTCATGCTGGCAGCTGTTGCTTTGTCGGCATTCGAAGAGTTCACAGGTATTTTTAGCCACCCTCGCTGCACATAATGAAGCTGATGATCGTGATTACCATAGATGTCAAAGAACGCAAGTCAAAGACGAGACATGCTGAACGCCACGGCCACTGAGCACAACACTTCTCTGTATTCATATCAACAGATACGCCGGACCTCTTACGACATGCTAGACTCAGGGGTAAATGCTTACAGATCGCTGAAGCAGCTCAGTAGCCAGCTTATATTACAGACTCGCCACGTCACGGATGAAGATGTTGAGATAGAGTATACATGTGTCGCATCACCATATACATGTGTCGCATCACCAAGACCAACTGCCAATAACATTGATAAGCGGCTACAAACTGTTGCCTCCATGAGCCATATCGCAGAGCCTTCGATACTTCTCAAGCCTTATATTCTCTAGTTCAGTCCTGACACCGCCTAACTCTCACATTAAAAGTACAGTCCAAACACTCGCATTCCTCTTCCAGCGAACATCTCGCGCAACATGGGTTTGCATCGCAGTAGCAACAAATATTCGTGCCGCGTGCGAACTTGCGGCCGCAATGTGAGCATCTAACTCTGTTGGAGAAAGATACGTTGCTGAAACTGTCAACAAGATCGTTGTAGCTGTCATTTGGATCGCTGAAGTAGCTATCGTTTGGATTGCTGAAGCTGGCACGGTCGCGGTAGTCGTCTGAGTTGTAACCGTCTGAATCGGAGGACACGGAGGACCTGGTGGAGTCGTAGCCGGTTGAGTTTGAGAAAGATTGGCGTGGAGAGCTGTAGACGCTGTAGCTTGAGAATGAGGGCCGCGCAGAGTTATAGCCGGTCGAACTCGACAGAGAGGGGCGTGAAGAGTTGTTGCCATTTGAGCTGTAAGATTGGGAGGATCTGGTGGTGTTGTCATTGGTCCTGTTGGTAGGCAGGAATGACTTTGTGGATCTACGTCTAGGCATTGCGAAGGAATGGCTGGTGAGAGAAGTTAGCTACATGATTGGCTGTGTACATTGAAAGAACTTACTTAAACTGTTTCTTCAGTGTCGCCTGGGAGGGCAGTAGTTGTCTCGTGATGGAAGGGTTGGGACGTCGTGACGACTGTTTCGAGAGTAGCGACAGATGAGACCAGCTCAGGGAGTGTACCGGAATGACGTGAAGTTATGTGTCGAGAGAAGAATTGGAGATGAGGCCTGCTCGTCGTGGGTAGATGGAAAAAACTGAAAGGTTAAGAGAGGTGCTGGAGTGGGCACGGCTTATGTATAGTTGAACCAAGACTTATCTGGCGAGGCTGAGACTGGAAACCACGCCACTCAGGAGAGATGACAGCGCCAAGAGCCAGGTAGTGAGACTTTCTCCTTCCATTTCCTGTTGGAAGAGATGTGGATATCCTGTGCTGTTTCGTCAAGGAGGAGTACTTTTCTGTCATCTCTTTCGGCCGGGGGTGGTCGTTCTGTAGGATCGACAGCCTCCTCACTGGCGGCGAAGTCGGCGAATAATGGACCATTCACTTCGCTTTCCCCTTCTCAAAATCCTTCAACCACCTCTTCACAATCCGCACCTCCCATCGATGCGCCTCCCTGATAAACTGCGGCTCTACATCCGCTCCATAACTATCCCAATGATGGCCAGCGCCTGCAATCAACAACTGTGGCCTCAAATACGCGTCTTCGACAGTCGGCGTTCTCCTCTTCGGCGCGTCTTCAGAGTGGTAGCACAGGTTCAACCAGACATCTTGATCACCGTCAATATGCGCCAGCCTGTCGGTGGAGACGTTGTATCCACCGTAAGCATTATACACATCCAAGTCTGGTGTGGCTGGGATCCTGTTATATTGACCTTGAGGAAAAGCCCAATTGCACCATTGCTGCGTGTAATCGGTCTTCAACACGCGAGATATCAAAGAGGGTTGGGAAGTATCTTGACGAGCAGCTTGGTAAGTACCCGACTCTGTGCAAGAGGAGTATAGGTAGCTTCTAGTCGAGGTGCTCGTTGGATCAGCCCAATATGTCTCGTTCTGCGTCCCAAAGCATTCCGTGCTGTCGTAATTGCCTGACGGACAGAGAGGGAGAAGATATTGTTTGATATAGTTCGCATAGTTTCCCAAATTCTTCCACTCCGAGCCTTGAGTCAGAGGAGCGAGCACGGAGTCTATTGCAGTGATGTTCGCAGGTGCGTCTGGGTTGGTCACATTTTGGCAGAAGAGCCAGAAGTCGTCAGAGCCGTAGGCTGGATCCCAGTTCAGCTCTTGCCAGGTATTGGTTGGGTAGTTCATTGGTCCACCAAGGGGAAATGCGATGGTCATGGCAAAGTCCCGGTTGTCTGTAATAGATTCGAGGCCGAATAGCTTCTTCATGTTATGGATTTGAGAGGCGTTGCCATGGGCAAAGACATGGTCGATCTTGGGAATGAGTCCATTGATGCTACCGACGCAATCTTGCGGAGCGAACTTCTGAATCGGGTCATACCTACGAAGGATGTCAGTGTTGTTAACGAGAAAGTACCATCAAGCACGAGACACACCACTCGACAGCATCTAGCTTCGCTTTCGTAGTTCCGCTGGAGGCGATACCTCCCCAGAGGATTTTGGGATAGGTTTTCAGCGAGAAAGCAGTTTGCGCTCCAGCAAGACTGCCTCCGTATAGAATCCATGGAGTATCAGGAGCTGTCAAAGTGGCATTGATGCCAGGAAAGACAGCATTCTGCGCAAAGTAGGCATTGTCTGCAATTGCTGGGAGTACTGTCAGTACTGTGTCGAGTCGGAGGAAGAGCCAACTCACTCTGCTCCGTGGTCAGGAACCTCAATTCGTCTGTGGTGGAAGTGTTATAAGGATAGCTTTCGCCATAGTACCTGTTCTCAAGGATTACACCAAGACCGTTGGTTGCTTTCATCAAGATCTTGATAACTGTATGATAGGTTAGCAAGGCCAGCCCTTAATCATCGGAGAGATGTTCAAGATTCAGACTAGACGATGAACTCACTCCCAGTCTCTAGGTTGCTGAACCTGCTCTCTCCACTCGTCTCTCCGCCGATGTATAAAAGCACCGGTCCGCCAGGCTTATAATAAGTATTGTCGAAGAAATAGCGCTGCTTGAAAGTGTCTGTTGTATGCGGTGCATAGCGGCTAGAATTGGGAAAGTGATCGATCTACATCATCGGCATCAGCATATATACAGCACATAGTATTGTATTGACTTACAGGTTGGTCAATAGTGTACGCCTTGTATGCTGGCGTGTCTTGTCGAGCTTTTAATGCCGTCCAAGCCTCTCCCTCGGCAAGAACGTGCTGAAAGCCAAAGAGTAACGATGAAACACGTAGAAGCTTCATCTTGGGTGGTCTAATACTGTTGCACAGCTAGATGTAGAGCAGTGAAACAATACATGTATCTGTCAAGGAAGTCATCCAAAATGCAGCAAACTCGCTGACGCTGGCGTGATGTCCTCTTATCGCGCAAGGCTAGACCGAACAGGCAGCTGCTGCAGGTGAGGATGTAACGCAACGAAACGTTGCCCCGCCAAGAAGTGCCGATCCTTGGCCGCCCTCGGCAGAGTGTAGTAGATGGAAGTTGAAGCTCATGGACAGACGTGATGGCTTGATACCTATTGATGCAACCCTCGTAATTTCTAGACATCGCCAATAATATCGCTGCAAATTCATACTCTACAACTTCGCCGTAATCTCGCTGGCCGGTTTGCCTCTGATGTCTGCTGGAGGTTGCTTGTCGACAATCGTGCTCTGTGCCTTGGTCAAGCTTTCGATGGCCTCCTTCTCGATTCGGTTGACCAAGTCCTCGCAGGTGGGAATGTCGTGGATGAGACCGATGACCTGGCCAGCAGTCCAAACCTATTTCAGTCAGCGTTTTCCATGGTTCAGCTATATTGAAATTTAACACGTACACCGAAGTCTGGGTCGCCATTCAGGAAAACCTGACGACCTCGCTTGCCGCTAACATATGGTCCAACCATCTCGAACTCCTTGGTGTCCGGTGCGTTTTCAATGTTGTACGCCTCTGTCGAGACTTTGTTCTTGAATAGACGCGATGTGTTTCTCCATTTCCTCAACACCAATTGGGTGTCTGTCTCGGATGCCTTGGTGATGGAGACCTTGATATTGTGGTGGATGGGAGCCTCAATCGTGCACATGAATCGAGTGCCCATGTTAATACCTTCTGCGCCAAGGTTCAACGCAGCAGCCAGTCCCCAGCCATCGCAGAAGCCACCAGATGCAATGAAAGGAATCGGGATGGATTGCCGTGCCCTCGAAAGCAGGATCAAGTTTGTGATGTCCGTTTCGCCAACGTGCCTGGAAATCGAGCTGTTAGCAAAGCCTCGACCAACATTCAAGGGGACAAAGATTCGTTATAGTCCAAGGACATATATCCTGACAATCCCGTACTCTTTGTACCCTTCAGGTTGTATCTCACCCCGCGCACTCAAAGCCGTCGATGCTCAAGAAATCTACTCCCAACTTCACCGCACTTAGGGCGTGCTTAATGCTGGTGCATTTGTGGAGAATAACACAAGGTGGGTCTGCGCTCTTCAACTGCTTGATGATCGGGCCTGGGGAGTTTCCAGCTGTCTCAACGATCCGGATGCCTTCGTCGAGGATGGCTTGTGCGTAGCCGGGGTAGTCTGGCGGGTTCATGCTGGGCAGGAGAGTGAGGTTGACGCCGAAAGGCTTGTTGGTCATGGTCTTGCATTTGCGAATCTCCTTGCGTAGGTCGTCGGGTGAGGGCTGGGTGAGGGCGGTGATGATTCCAAGACCTCCAGCGTTGGACACAGCCGACGCCATCTCAGCGTAGCCAACCCATTGCATGCCACCCTGGACAACGGGAACTTGAGAATTGTCAGTCAGAGTCCTCTTTCATGCTCACAGCGAGTGATGATACCGCGGATCCCGAGCTTGCGCGTAAGGGCTGTGTTGAAAGGCATCTTGCGTGGTGTCTGCTTGTGCGGGAAAGGGAGAAGAATGATGTGAATACTTCAGCGACACGCTCGAGAATTGTCGAAGCAGAACAAAAGAGTCCGTCTTCTATTGCCTATTACCATGGCAGCTTGCTCGGATGTGCCTGTGAAAGCCGAGGTGTACGATCATTCATCAGATGCACCTTCGTTGGCGCGGACAGGGGTCCGCTCTTGGTCTTCGGCAAATGCGGCTAGAGTATACCTTACCTTATTCACTTTCACTTTCATTAGACTTCTGTCTCTTACAGCTACGATGTGTTTTTCTGTGTATTGAAGCTTTCCATGTCTTTGAGTGTGGTCAACGTCTTGATTGACGCTCTGTCGCGAAGATGCCTCACGAAGACAACAAAGAGCCAGTGGAGACAGACAGATCAGACCATCAAATCCCATGTGACATTCTGGGGAAGAGCCACGGTCCGAGATCTTTCCGAAAGCAAATCTCCAACGGCCGTAAAAGCAGCTCACCCCGTTCCCTACCTCGTACCTCACCCTCGCTTGCCTCGCCTCACTCCTCCTCTCCTGTAGGTACTTCGACTTCGAGGTTTCAGCTCTACGTACGTTGACGTGGAATCGTCCATAAGCGGAACGATTGGCTGTGATCTCAGCTCCTTTGTAAGTTATCCATGATTGGGATTCGGGAATAATATCAGGATGGGGACTTGCTGGGCGGCACGGTCAATTACAACGGTTGTCCAACTTCCACTCTCAACTTCACAACAATCCTGCCATCGCCGTCGCTTTCACCAGAACCGTCTTTTCTACCTGCTTGGTGATAGTGCTCACACGCGTAACATCTCTTCTCCTCTGCTGTCATTCCGAAATAGCAAGCACAATGCACCTTTTGGTGCTCCTACCTTGATGAGAAAAGGTCAATCTGAGGTCAATGTTGCTGTTGAAACGTCCGACGATTCATGTCAACGTCAACTGTAACACGAGCTTTTGATATTTCTTACCATCAATAGCTCATCGAGTTCTCACATTTTCAGAACGCTTACTCCCTATCTTCAGTCCTATAAGCCAAGCTCTCTTTCTCTACATTTCTTTGTTTCCACAACAACAACCAACTTTGAAGCAAAGCCGCTCGCTACCTCATTGCAAACACTCTCGCTCAGCAGCAACAATTACCATCACCATGCTCTACCTACTTCTCGTCGCGGCCGCTCTGTCGACATTCTGCAATACGGCCGCAGCACGCATGGTACCGCCCTGGGCTCAAGGCTTGCCACACTGGAAGCACTACAAGATCCCACACCACTCAGCAAGAGATGTCGCACAAAGCACCCTTCTCGCCACATACGACCCCACTTCCAAGCCCGAAGATGCAATCGATTCATCTTGTCCAACGGTCTGTATCGATGCTGTCAACGAATGTGGGGTGCGATATGGCGACTGTATACCCGTCTGTCATGGCGAGAAACCTACTTTGACACCACCACCGTGTCCTTCCGCGACCGCTGGGTTGATACCTGCTATTGATCTTGTTTGAGCTGTTGTGGCTTGCACTTGCGTTGGTTGATGTTTGAGAGACAAGCGAGGTGTTCTGGCGACTCTGGATAATGGAGCTGTGGGATCTGGTGGATTGGAACACCCGAGCTATATGGTGCGATGATCTTGGAATCTCATGTTGATGTTGGGTAGCGGCAATGGAGACATGCCGTATGAATGAGGCGCTACAAAGCATGAATCTCCAGCTTATTGTTTTCCTTGAAATTTCGGGCTTGACATATGCCATCTGCCATCTCCTCTCCGATCAGATAGATCTCAAGCAAACGAGATCAAGTACACAACCAGGAATGACGACCTTTAGAACATGCGTCGGCGGTGAGTTTCTTGTTACTGCCATCCACACCGACTTCAATATTGATCATGCGGTATAAGACCCGCAAAGTAACATCGAGTCGATCTACAGTCCCAACCAATGATGATTACCAAGTCCCGAACAAAGATTGGTCCCTTACGAAGCCTCTCGCCGTACCACTAGCAGGTGATATCAACGACTGGTTCAGGTCCACAACACTATGGATCGTACTTGGTGTCACCTTCTTGCTCATATCATGGTTGTTGGAATGGATAGCATGGCGGAAAAGCGTGAGGAAGCAAATCTTACTACCGGGCGGTGAAAGTTGTGGAGCCAGATACCTGAAGGGCAAGGAAATGTGAACATTCCAGCATGCTACCAAGAAATCCATACGCTTTTGGCACCCATCTGTTTCTTCGCGGGATCCTGCTCCGACAAGGCATTGATGAATGCCGTTAGTAGTAGACTGTGGTGACTCGACGGGCAGGTGGCAGCATGGCCTCCACTGAGTTCAATCCTGTTTCCATGCTGCCTGGTCGGAGCACGGTGTAGCGATGGAGATGAGGGCGGGAGGAACCAAGACGAAGAAAGGGAATGAGACGGACATACACTTTCACCTAACGGAAGGTCTCCATACATATAGCGATCGAGAGGTGCGGAGACAAGCATGGCTGTAGAGCATATCTAGAGTCTCTGGCGTCGTTGCCGATGCCGATACAACCTCATGTGCCGCCCACGTGAACATCAATGATCTCTCAGGATCACTAGAGCCATAGTGGCGCCATTTGTCGGTTCTGTGGTTCAATGGATGGGTAGCATGTGTTGGTGGCTTTGTTGGAGGAAGCTACATGTATGTACAGGAGGTAGTCGCTCACGAGTCACCAAAGGTCGGCAGCGGGAGTGGCCGCAACTCTGTTGAACCGTGTCGATCTACTAGCGTTGACTACTGTGGGCATTTTCAACACTCCCACCACATCCACCTCTGCCACTTGCATATGCACTCTACAGAAAGCCTCGAACGCTCTCGAAGATGGCAGACTTTACGAGAAGCAACGATTTCTCAACATCCTCCGAAGCCCTCCTCTCTTGGTTGAAAAGCAACGGCGCAACGATATCCTCCCGCATACAACTCGCAGACTTGAGATCTTCTAACGCTGGCCGGGGAATTGGTATGGACCTGGTAGAGACTGGCTCAAGAGTGTGAGAATCGCTAACACGCTGTCAGTTGCTACTGAAAATCTCAGCGAAGAGGAAGAGCTCTTCAGCATCCCTCGATCTAGCATTCTCACAGTCGAGACTTCTTCTCTCCCCGCAGCCGCCGAGAAGGAAGTCAACGATCCATGGCTGTCACTGATAGTGGCCATGACGTACGAGTACCTTCGCGGATCAGAGTCGCCATGGAATGCCTACTTCAACGTTCTGCCTGAAAATTTCGATTCACTCATGTACTGGACCGATGACGACCTCGAACATCTTGAGGGCAGTGCAGTGGTGGACAAGATCGGCAAAGAAGGAGCTGACGCCACATTCACCGAACAACTCATACCTGTCATTGGCCAATATGCCAATACCGGAAGTCGTAGCAACGAAGAGTTGCTAGCTCTGTGCCACCGCATGGGAAGCACAATAATGGCGTACGCTTTCGATCTCGAAAAAGCTTCCACCGATCGATCCAAGAACGAAGACGATGAGTGGGAAGAGGACGAGGACGAAGAATCTTTGCTACCCAAAGGCATGGTGCCTCTCGCAGATATGCTGAACGCTGATGCGGACCGCAACAATGCCAAGCTGTTCTATGAGGACGACAAGGTGGTTATGAAGACAATCAAAGCTGTCGAGGCAGGACAAGAGTTATTCAACGACTATGGTCCGCTTCCCCGAGCAGACGTGTTACGACGTTATGGATATGTGACCGACAATTATGCCAAATATGACGTGGTTGAGATCGCCTCAAGCCTGATCAAAGAAAGGGCAAAGAAGCAACTGAGGCTGTCAGCGAACGAGCTGGACGAGCGGTGGAAGTTTGGTGAAGAGCAAGGAGTGATTGACGATGGCTATGACATTGCACACATTGGCAGCGAGGATGGTCAATTTCCGGAAGAGCTGTGTGTGCTTCTCAACCTACTGGCTACGTCAAAGGTTGAATTCGACAAATTGAAGAAGAAAGACAAGCTGCCCAAACCGGAAATGTCAATCGAGGCCAAGAAGTTGCTTCGAACTGTCCTCGTCTACAGATACGCCATGTATTCTCCAGAGTCGGAAGCGATGAGCGTCGACGAGGCTGGTGTAGGCGACAAGAGGCGGGCCATGGCAATGCAAGTCATCGACGGCGAGAAGTTAATCCTGGAAGAAGGGGTCAACGCCGTGTCCGAGGCCGCCCTTGGAGTGAAGAAGAGAGGCGCCGATACACTGGAAGACGAAGCCGCTGCCATCCGCAACCCCGGGAAGAAATAGAAACCGGCAAAGATACAACAAGAGTACAACAAGTCTTCTGGTGGGTATCAACGCTATCCTATCCCATCAATTCGTTACAAAGCTGGCGGTACCAACATACGGATAATGTACAACAAAACTTCAAGCACATCGAGCTCCCTCAACCGCCGCTGCTATTCGCAGCTTGACTTGCTGCGGCAGCTTGTGCTCCGGCCATTATCGCGGTCTGGTCTCCGCTAGGTCTCCCACCGTCAGCACGGGGACGAGCGTTGAGCGCACAGCGATAGTCGAACGCTTTCGTCTCCGAGACCGCATAATAATCTTCGATGTCATCGTCACTTTCAGAGTCAGATACCACGCCTCGGCTGATGGCGCCTCTGGGTCGCGACTTTTTCGTTTCCAAATGCAATCTGCCACCGCGACCATAGCGAATGCGACAAGACGGATTGCCAAAGCGCTTAGCGAAAGTGCCGTCATCTCCATAATAAGTGTCCATCGGATATGTCGGCGGCAGGGAAAAGCTGAATCGATACTCGGCCTCTGCGCCTGCTACTGCATCCGGCTCTGGGAGTTGCACGTCCGTCATCTCCATATCCCCATCTCGGTCGTGTGAACTTCTAGATGGCAGCGACGGTGGTGGCGTTGGGTATTCAGGAGTGGTGGAGAACAGCGGCGCAAATCGCAAGGGCTGGTCAGCCTCACCTAATGGCGGCGTGAGCGGATTCCACGTCTCGTCATGCCAATCTACATTCCAGCGCCTATGCTGGTCCTTGCGACTTTCGATTTGATGAGTCACGTTTGCTTGGTCCTCCGCCTGCATTTCAGCCAGAGAGCTGAGATCATTCTCGGGAGCATTGCCGCCGCCGATCGAGCGAGAGAGGCGGAGTGTTGGACGTTGCTGACCGCCACCAGAGCGGTTTGCTTTGACGAGGGGCTGGTTGATGTCAGAATGTTGCAATACACGCGCGAGAATGCGGGTAAGCGTACCTTTTGGTTGACCAGCAGCTCCTCGTCGTCTCCTTTCTCGCCGATGATTTGTTTGGCGACCTTGACTTCTTTGAATGACTGTCGCTGGTTGAACAGCAAGCGGCTGTTTTCGAGGATTAACTTGGTCGTCTCCTCGCGAGCCTTGACAGACTCCACAAGCGCACGAGCCTGTTCAAGCTCCCACCGCAGCTTCTTGAGTTTCTCAACAACTTGGGCGTCTCTACCTCGAGTCTTGCGGGTTTGCCGCACTTCACGGCGCCTGAAGCAGACATACGGATCGGCCTCGTCCGCTTCAGACGTTGCATCCAACACGCGCACCTTGATCGATGGCATCAGCGAACGATCGCCCTTTCGGCTGGCCCAATACTCGTAGATCGAGCTCAAAAACCATCGTGCATCGGATGAGAGTGGCTCTTCGCCGATGTTGGCCTTCTCCATCTCATCGAGCTTCAAAATTGGAGCACTTCCGAGATTGGCGTAAGGCTGCTCTCGCTTGCTGACTTCCTCGAAGAAGTTCATCACCTCTTCGAAGGTGTCCTCGGAGCAGTGTTTCGACTTGTCTTTGAGCGGCTGTCCGTTGACATCTTTGCCTTCGTTAAGTTGTGCAAGGAAGCTAGCGTCATCTTCGTTCATGCAATACGGGACACCCGTACAATCTTCGACAGTGGAGCTGAAGCGAATGTACGTTGCCGGCTCCGAGAAGACTTTGGGATACAGCTCGTTGAACTTGACGTCCGTCGAACGCACCGCATCGGGCGTTGGAATGTAGCTCTGATGCGCATTGGCACCAAGTGCAGTGGCATTGTTGGCGTTGATCACCTTTTGCAAATGGACTTCCTACAGCGTTGTTAGTGGTTTGGACATGAAGGTGAGTTGCTATGGTTTAGGACATACGATTTCCTCGGCCTTCTCGACACCAGTCTCGAGCTGAGGTATCTGCCGTGCAGCATCGTCGTCGAGAGTGTCATCGACCTCATGCTCGCGTATTATCCGCAAGCCTTGTTTCGTGTTAAGTTTCCGCCGGATATGCCTACTACTGCGGGTTGTCGACATTGGGTGTTGTTGTACTGTGGTGGAAGCCCTCAAGCTCCCGAGTTATCCCCGTCGCCGGTCGCAAGAGCGAGAGCGAGGAGCGCGCGCTGAAAATTCTGAAAATTCAGACAGCAGCTCGATATGGGCCTCAGACCATCAGGAAAATGTGATAGGTGATTTTCTTGAGGTCGAGTGAGTATATCCTCGAAGTTTGAGTGATTCTTCGATGGCTGGGTGATGATAATGTGATGAAAAAGCCTTGCCGTACTCCTTGCACGGCGTCGCTCAGCAAGTCGGTGATGTTGTTTGGCCGGCTTCGCTCCGGAAGCTCAGATGACAGCTTGCATGGAACTTGCCACCAATCAAAGCTTAAGTAGGTACGGAACAAGGGAACTTCCTTCTTCTTGGGAATTTCCCATGCATCATCTCCAAGCAAAAAGAAAAGAATACCTTCGAGCAGTGAGACATCAAAATACCTACGCAGACTTTACCCACGCAGTGACGCTCCGGTCCAGCCATCAATCATCCAACCACGACGTTGATGTCGCAATACCTGTTTGTTGACTTTGGCTTAGGAGGTAGGGTCGTTGGGTCGTTGTCTGCTTTTTGAAACCTGAGGTACTTCCTATCTTTGTACATCTGATGCTTCCGAAAAGGACTTGAAGTCGTTTTCCAGCGACTCCTTGCCATATTTTGCAAATATCAACGTCTAGCGGATCACAGCCAAATCTTTCAGCTTCATAATTACCCCAGCCTGCCAATCCCTTGCACAGACCGCTGACAACCAGAACAGCACCGCAGCGAGTGCACACTAACACTGGAAGGCGTTTAGTACCTGCGAAGACACAGCTGGTAGTGGTCCCCAGATCCATGATGTCGAGAAGAAAGGTCTGGGTTGCAAGACTGATGACCTGCTCACTCAAGCAGCATACGCTCTTGTATAGCAAGCGGTGAACATTCGACATCCGCCTGCCGTTCTCAGTATGATCAGCGCCGTTGGCAGGGTCGTGGGGAAGAGACTCTACTACTCATATCTCAGAAGTCCCTTGAGGTTGGCCTCCTGCCTAAGAATTTTATAGGAGAACACAGTCTAATTCCTTGGCACTGTCATGAGCTGCGACATGAATGCTACTGCAAAAATGCCTTGTCCTGCCATCTCGCTAAGTTGCGACTTGTCATGCCATTATAATCCTCACTGGCTTCTCAGGCTGGCCAAATCCTGGTAGTCGATCAAATATGCATGGAGCAGCGCATGCTATCAGAAGTCAGCTCGCTCGCTGGCGGAAACGATTTTGCAAGAGCCTTCGACTGAAATTCTGAAAAGTTAATTCAACAATGTCACCAGCGACAACCTCAAAATTACATCCCCTAGACTAAGAACAGAAAACACAGGACCATACGCTTCGGCGGACCCACCCGAGCCCTAACTTGAGCCGCGCCAAGGCTATCTCAGATTGAGAGTGACTGAGAGGATGTCACTTGAAGATGTTCACTGGACTCCGTGGCTCGGTTGCAACTGCCATGGATTTGACTCGACATCATTGATCGTCCATATTGTAAGCGCTTATCCATCGATCTGATATTCTTTTCGTACGAGGAGTTCAGCATAAGGTAGATCAAAACTTCAGGCGATTGAACAAGCCGGCCGTCTCTTCTCAGCAAGCAAGAATTACCAGCTCAAGACTCATCAGACTTCATGAAGAGCTGGTGCTCCCTCACGCGGCGTACCCTGCAACGCATCCCGTCAAGGTCATTTTCTGCTCTTGACATAAGTTCTGGAGGAAGAGCCACTTGTTCGACGTCAACTTTCGTGGTCCAGCACTCTAGAGCAGCAGCTACCCGCAGCATGGCGATTCACTCCAATACGGCGGTCAACGGGGATCTGAATAATACTGAGGTTTTGCGGAAGACTATTGCTTTACCTCCTGATCCGGCCTATCTCAAGACAACCTTGGCCATACCCGTAGATGAGGATGAAAAGCATTTGCGAGACCAGTATCGGCCATTTCTTCTTCCCGACGAAGTGGCTAACAACGACTGGGTGTCAAAACTGGAGCTTAGTACGGCACTGCAGATGGCTGAAGCCGACATCAAAAGAACTGGTGGAGACAGACTAAAGGTCCTGGTGTTGTATGGGAGCCTACGTAGTCGGTACGTTCTTGTAGTCCGAGACATATACCAAATCAATTGCTGATATTTCAGGTCATATTCCCGCTTGTTAGCATTTGAGTGCGCACGTGTACTTTCTCGCTTGGGTTGCGACGCTCGTATATACAATCCAGAAGGCTTACCTATGAAAGACGATGTTCAGCACAATCATGCCAAAGTTCAGGAGCTACGAGAGCTAAGTAAATGGAGCGACGGTCACATCTGGGCCTCTCCTGAACAGCATGGAAATCTGGTAAGTTGAAAGTGTTCTTCCACTTGTGACATTGTTGGACTGAATGAGACTACAGACAGCGGTATTCAAAAATCAGATCGACTGTAAGCAAACCAAAGTATGGAAGGCATGGAGAATTGTCTCGAGTGTCTTTCATGAATAACCCAATGTCTAAGACCTATGCTTACCTTCCATACTTCGCTTTTTAGGGATTCCACTAAGCACGGGATCGGTACGTCCAACTCAAGGTCGAACTCTTGCAATCGCGCAAGTGTCAGGAGGCTCTCAGTCGTTCAACACTGTAAACTCATTACGAGTTCTTGGAAGGTGGATGCGAATGTTTGCGATCCCAAATCAAAGCTCCATTCCGAAAGCATATACCCAGTTTACCGATGCCGTCGATAGTGCGAACTCCGAGTCGTACGCTGCAGCCGAGGGTGGGAGTCGCTTGATGCCATCTGGAAACCGCGAGAGGCTTGTTGATTGTATGGAGGAGTTTGTGAAGTACACCATCATCATGAGGCAGCACTTTGATCTCTTCAACGATCGGCATAGTGAGCGTATGGAGCGACAGGCGAAGTTGGAAAAGGAACAGATTGCAGCTCAGGCAAAAGCAACTGAAAGGGCCGGTGAGGAGGGCAATGCGAGAACCATTGCGAGTGCTGGCCTTGTCAACGGAATAGATGTTGGTGGGATTTGAGGTCTTGCTGCAATGAGACATTGGGACGTGCGATCAAAGGAAAGAGAATCTTGTCGAGGGTGGAGCGGTGGAGATGCCTCCCAGGCGAATACCTTTGGACGCTGTACTCTGCACTGATTTTGCGGGCGACAGTGCTGGCGGACATAGACTGCGAGATGGTCAAGTGCTGACCTTTGGGTCCATTCTGGGCTTCTAGACCCTTGTCTGTTTCCAACAAGAGGATATACATAGAGCGGCCTAGTCTCTAGCATGTGACCAGGTGAAGTGAAGGAATGGAAGGTGTATGGTGGCCGGGAAGAGTTCTTATCCGTTCCGGAAGAACGTTCCGCAAGCAGACGCCAAGCAGCCGCGTCTCGAAGCTCCAGATCACTCCACTCGCTCCTCTGTGCCCGCCATCACGCCTACCCCGCAGCCACGAAAGAAGTTCGTTTCGCGTTGCTGACCACTGTCACCGGCATTTGTGATTTGCTCGACCGCTCAATCAATGCTCACGGAGCGGCGGTCGCTGCGGCCGTCAGTCACGCCGCACGCGATGGCTCGCCGATGGAACTGCCGTCGACCACTCTAGGTACAAGCCAGGGTGGACTAGCAGAGAGTTGATAAACCACGAGGCCCTTCTTTTGTTTCTTGTGCCCTGAATCTTCTCATTGTTCTCTATATCGTCTGAAACAAGTCAAGAAAAAGAGCCTCATCGCGAAACCAGATCTCACCTCAGATTTGACACCCTCGAACACACACACGCACACAACATGTCGTCCGCAGGAGGAGCACCACCAGCACAGAAGGGCTCTGGCCGCCAGTACGACCCCAACTTCACGGACAAGGTCATTGGAACATGCGGTCCCAAGACCAGCCCTCGTATGATGCAGATCTTCTCTGGACTCGTCCGACACATTCACGACTTCTCGCGGGAAGTAGACCTTACTCCTGAGGAGTGGTTGGCGGGGGTTAAGTTCCTCAACGAGACCGGCAAGATCTGGGCGGAGTCGGCTGGAAAGCGAAATGAGATGCACAGACTGTCAGACATTGTTGGTCTTGAATCGTGAGTTCTTCGCAACAGCTGTCGACGTCGAACTCTGCTAACATCACGTCAAGCCTTGTTACTGAAATTGCCAACTACGTCCAAATCGATGACCCGAGCTACGTCCCTACTTCCGCCGCTATTCTCGGTCCCTTCTGGTCCCCTAACGCACCATGGAGAGAACTTGGTGACTCCATCATCCAGGACGAGCCAAAGGATGGTATCGTCACCTACATGCACGGTATCGTCCGCGATATGCAAACCCGCAAGCCCATCCCAGACACCACCTTCGACATGTGGCAAGCGTCCAGTAACGGCAAATACGATTTCCAAGATCCAGACAACCAATCGGACAACAACTTGCGCGGAAAGTTCAAGACGGACGAGAACGGCGAATACAGAGTTTACTGCCTGCGTCCAACAGCATACTCCCTCCCACAAGACGGCCCATCCTGGGACTTCCTCACTGCCCTTGACCGTCACCCTATGCGTCCAGCACACATCCACCTGATGGTCACAAAGGAGGGCTACAAGCCATGTATCACTCAGATCTACCCCAAAGACGACCCATGGCTCGAGACCGACACCGTCTTCGCCGTCAAGGACGACTTGGTTGTCGACTTCACGCCTTTTGATGACAGCAAGCTGCCCGCTACCATGAAGCCTCACAAGGGACCTGGAGGTCCAGTGACAAGGGAGTTGGAATTGGACATTGTCCTCGCGCCTAAGAGCACTCATTTGAGCAGTGCGGGAGTCAACTTGGAGGGCCCTGTTGAGCAACCTAAGCATTAGATTCGGTAGAGAGAGAGAGGAACCAGCATATGTTGCGGCAGCCTGCATCATCATCATTGGGTGGAGTTAGGACATTTGAATCTCAAATTTAGCGAATTGACTGTCAAATTGAAAGAGCACCCACATTCTCCAACAGGATCATCAGCTGGAGTGTGACCGCTCGGCAACGTCGATATGAAGATGATAACCTGCGTGTCTTGGCCATTGAAAGGTAATAGTATGCCACTGGAAAGGTATTCGTATGTTGCGAAGACAATAGTCATCGCGAGAGATGACATGGTGACCACGCTCTGCTTAATAACATGTGGTTGATCATTGAATACTGGATTTCTTACTTGTGACAAGAACATGCTCGTACTCATGATCAGTATGCTTTACATGCCAATGCAAGTGGCCCCGTTTCGAGGTCCTTTTGATCATGGTCGTGTTCCTGGAAGCTTTTAAGTAAGGTTAGGACAATGATTTATCTTCCTTTCGTCTCCGCAAAGAACGGAAAGCAGCAAATATCTCGTGATCGCGAAGTCACATTGCTTGATCACCCGATTACGGAATGGCGACATCGCACAGATCACCATTGAATGTTCACCAGTCCTCGTCACTAGTATCAGTATGCCACAACTCCTCATCCATAGCATAACTGAAAAGCGGTAGGTGATACCAATGCATATCCACCACTTCCGCCAACCTTCGTTTGACCATTTCTCTCCCACTGACTTCCAAATTCAAATGCTCATATTTTGAGAAGACTGCTTCTCCGCCGTGTGAAGGTGGAACGTGCTCAATGAGAAAGCTGATTTCCTCGACCTCGTCCGGATTTGCTAGTGGTGGCTCAGGAACAAAGCTCACTCCGCCGCTATCGTGCAGGATATGGTAAAAAAGTATGTAGTCCAGCTCCGAGCAAGACTCGGCAAGCCACGAGAACAGAGTACCCCATGGCCGAGGTTCGGCTTCGGTGTCGGATGAGAGTAGACGGATGTCGCGCATCTTGATGCTTGTCAGTTTCGATGCGCAGGGTTTGAGAAGAGATCGTAGGATGGATGAGGTAGCGGTGACCTTTTCCAGCTTTATGCGTGTGAGAAACGCGAACGTTGTTTGTTGTGTGATAAGCGACAACGCCAGGAAAGGGTAGCTTTCTCTCCAGCTGCTGGAATCTCGAGGCCTGGGTGGGACGAGATGGGATTGCTTCCTGTCCCGGAATATCTGGAGGCCTAGCTCCTTGAGCTTTGGTGTGGCTGCAAACAGTTGAGCGAGGCCCGACCCTGGCACGTAGTCTGTTCGAATGTAAGACTTGGAATACGATGTCTGGCGCGTTATCCATGCTTTGACTACGTTGAGTTCAATGTAGAGAATAGAGGAACAGGCTAACTCGATTGTCTCGGTCGACAGATAGTCAGGTTCGATATTGTCTACCTCCACGGCGTCCGTATATAAGCGTTGTATCTTCACCCCTGAGTCAGCAACGGCCTGGATGATGGCGATGAAGAGCTGTGTTGGACCGGAAAGATCTTGCGATGGCATCGAAGGTATGGGTCCAAGCACTCTCGGATCTTCTCCTATGGCCTTTTCGAGGATGCTCCATCCGTATGGACTGTAGTCTTCGCTCCGTCGCATACCTATTGTTTGAAGGTTGGGAAGGTTACGAAATGCGCTTGAAAGTGCCAACTTCAAACCACCTCCCCAAAGCAGCCTCGCATGATCCTGTATACATTCTTGGTATGCTGCATATTGCTTCTCGAGGACTTTGTTGACGGGAGCGATGACTTCTGGCAATTTCTCATAGGGAGTCTCCAGCTCGTCCGCAGAGTCCAAGTCCGTATCTTCGTCTTCAGGGGTGCACTCCGGTCGCGCGAAAGTATAGCAGTCAGGGTTGAACCTGTTAAGAATGAAATTAAAGACAAACTCATGTTTTTTCCCCCAATGAAGATGGAAAAGATACATACCAGACATGCTGAGGGTATTTTCTAAGCTCCTCGTGGGCCGCGATCTTTTGTAGGACATCCAAACTGGCAGTGGTAACCATGTAGCCCTTTTTGCGAAAGAAGTGCTTTCCAAAGTAAGCAAAGGAGGCTCTCTCGAGATATCGACCGCTGAGACGGCCATGGAAGACATCGATATCGTCCAGGTAAGTGAAAACTTCGGCTAGAATCTCTGGAGGAAGGCTTGATATAGGCATTGCATCAAGGCTTTCACAACTTCGGTATCATGGAACGGTGGCCGATGCTGACAGAGGGTTTCCAGACGAGATGATCAGCAAAGCATGTTGATGATGAGGTGAATGCTCACATGAAAGTACCTCAATGTTTGGCGATCATCAACAAGCTCTCAAACTTTCCCCACTCTTGCACATCCAACTCATCACACTCCCACTTCTACTTCTTCCCAACATGAGCAAGGAGCCATTGCGTCTCAGCGAAGACGATCTCTACCGCACGTCGTCGCAGTTCCGCTTCTGGTCTTTTGCGCCCGAACTGCTCGCCGCCCGTCGCCAGAAAACACACGACCTCGCCCTCCAACGCGCGCGCCAGTACAGCCAGAATCAGGATCAAACTCAGAATCAGGATGAATCGGCATATCTCACAGAGGCCGAAGAGTTGAGTCTGGTGGAGAGTTATGTCGACATTATCCGCAAAACGACAAATCACATCAAATGGCCGGTCAATATCAAGACGACGGCGGTGCAGTATCTCAAGCGCTTCTACCTCTCCAACAGCTGCATGACCTATCCACCCAAGGAAATATACAAAACTGTCATGTTCCTGGCATCCAAAACGGAAGCATTCCACATCACATTGTCCAAATTCTGTCAGCAGATCAGCGCCGATCCCGAAGCTGTTCTGGCGCCCGAGTATAAAGTCATGCAGGCGCTGCGATTTACTTTGGACGTACGGCAGCCATTTCGGGGACTGAAGGGCACATTGATGGAAATGCTGGATATGGTAGATGACAATATGCAAAAGCTGAGGGATCTGCCTGAGCCAGTCAACGGGGGCAGTGCGTGGAAAGTACCAGCAGACGGTCGTGCTGCGGAAAGGAAACATATCGTCGACCGTATCAACCAGGCCTACCATGTCGCTCGCAACACTCTGGATGCACCGGCCTCTGCCACAGACGTCTACTTCCTCTACACGCCCTCGCAGATCCTCCTCGCAGCGCTACAGCTTGCCGACGAGCCGCTACTGGACTTCTACCTCAACAGCAAGCATTTTCCAGCCGAGCAAATGCGTTCCAAGATTGTCTCGACTATTCAAGAATGCGCGCAAATGATGGGTGCGTTTCGTGCCGAGAACATCATTCCCAAGGATGTCCGGGTTGCCTTGGAAGTTAAGCTGGAGGCATGTAGAGATCCTAGCACAAAGGACATGATCAAGAACCACGCCGTTATGAAGAGGAATGGTGGTGAGGACGGCGACTCACAAGACGAAGCGAAGAAGAGGAAGATGGAGAAGCACAAGACTGCGAGAGAAGCGGATAATGTGTTCGGGCCTTCGATTGGAAAGGGGTGAAGCGGAGCGCATGGTTTCGCATTCAACCAGACACCAGAGATAGATTCCTTCTATCTAGCTGGCAAGCTCAGCTCCGACCGTAATCCTTGGTGAAGCTATACACCGACGCGAAAACCACAACTCAGGGCAGTCAGTCTCGCGTTTCGTATCCGCCTGTGTTCGTGAGGGCTATCCACTCTCCCACAGGCTCGGCTGGATTGGAAACAGCGAGGATGCTATTTTGGGACTACCGGAGTCGCTCAAAGGCAGAGTGACCATGCCAATCTCGACGCATGTAGCATGAATGATAGACGAAGTAATGAAAATGAGCATACCAAGATGCAACATGGATCTCCAACGGAAAGAGTGACTGGACTAAATCAAACATTTTCCAATTTGCAAATATTATCGTCTGTCCACAAGACTGGATTTTCCCCGAGGCATTAGAACTCTTCTCGGGCGGGAAATAAACACACCTCGCATCACGAAATCCTTTCTTTCTGCTAAATGCCACTTAGATGATCCCCATGGCATTGAAAAGCCGGCCGCTTTCAATGCCGAATTCACACAGAGAGTTGAAATGTGGAAACTAGCTTGAATTGAGTCCCAATGAGTGGGAAGTAGCTAATATACCCTCTAGAGGCCTTGTTTGCTAGGCTCCGTTTGTAGGACAGGGGACAAACTTCAACTCAGAGAGCTTGTCCGACTCTCCACTACCCTTGAGGTTAACTGCCACCTTCGGTTCCATTTAGTACATACATTGCCTACAGGGACCAGATCCATTAGGGATACAGTCAATCCGCACTTCAGCTTTTTCACGCAAGAGATTCCAAACCACAGCAGAATTGCGAGAGGTGTGGTCGCCGCCACAGCTCTCAAAAGCATCGATTAGAGACCTTGCTAAGCTGGCAGCCTCTCGACGGCCAATATTCCCTCGACGCGAGGAGAGGCTGGAATGAGCCCTATAACGTGCACGTTTCTCCCTGAAAGTGAGTGTCTTTTTTTCCCGCAGGCATCATGAGCGGAGTCGGTACCGCAGTGATAGTGGCGGTGTCCGAGCAAGGGTCTACCGTCTCGACATGGCGGAACGTCACCAACGCACCACGCCGTTCATGGCGTTCGATCCAAAACATTCGCACAAGGAAGATGTCGAACCAGTTCGTGTAAAGAGCGCCTCTACCAAGGCCTGGAAGGACCGGAAGCTCATCACCGACTCGGCTCTGTTCCACACTTCGAAAGCAGTCAACACCGAATATTATGCAGAGTTGCGCAAGGCGATCTTACTCTTCTCAGAGCCTGCATTGCCAGTCATTGTCAGAGCCTGGAACTGGGAGTTTCTCGATTCGATCAAGTTCTCGCGGTCGCTGGCCCAGGAGGAAATTGTTGAAATTCGAAAATGGGATATCGCTATTCCACTCGTGCTGGTGCTGGTGCTGGTGCTGGTGCGGTCGCTCGTCCTCATCTTCCTGCTTCGCCTGCCCACGCTACAGCAGCACAGAGAATCCACGCATGGTCATTCCTTCCAAAGACAGACTATCACATATAATGGCTTTCTTCCACAACACCCACAACACAGCGACTGACGCTCACATTCTCCAAAACTGCACCTACGCCGTGAGAGGCGACAACTGCACCAAAGATGTGATATCATGCAGTCGAGGACATGGATACCTGGAAGTCCGACGGGCTAGAGATCAGGTCCGCAGAATCGATGAACCGTTTCTCGTTGAGAGACATGGATTGTACCCACAAAAGGCGGGACTTCAGAGAAGCATTCGAGAGCAGATTGTGGCTAGGGGTTGATTGCATGAGAGGAATCGGAAGGGAAAGACGGAGAAGATTGGGAGGATGGAGACTGAACTCAAGGGAATCTTGGAGAGGATAGGAGAAGTAGAGAATCATCTTACAGAGAGGTGGACGAGGATCCCTGGGATTGTTCATGGGAAGGGTAAAGGTGAAGAGTAGAAGTGAGGTATGTCGAGGCACCAAGGCGCGATTCTTGGTCGTCTAGAAGGAGCGATCTCGTCGCCCTGCTGCCGCAAAGGCTTCCAGATTCAACCGCGGCGGAGCCCACAATCGAGAGAACGGCCTTTATGCCACCTTCGCGCAAGTGCATCGAACCCGACAAGTGTTAGGATTGCTCTCAAAGCTGGGAACGCTTTTGTGTCTATTGCCGTTTCCATTGCTCGTGATTTGTCCCATGTCCTCGCGACCGCAATGCTCGAGCGGTCGAGCCTTCCCACATGATTCAGCTTTTCAGCAGATCGTCTGCTGGCTGGAGGTATCCGAGGTACGGTAGACTCCACTTGTGATGAAACGCATTGTCGATGGAGTCTAGGTATGTAGAATGGCCAGGATTGTCATGAGAAGCATCGTCCCGGGGAAAGAGCAGCGATGGAGCACTCCACCTGCATGGGCAGCTGAGTAGCGATGTTGTTGGGTATAAGGTCTCAAGAGCCACTGCTACTGGTAGTCGTCGTCGATGTGTTGAAGGACGGTTGCGGATCAGTCGGGAATAGGAGGCACCTCCGTTCTGAACCAGGAAAGAGTTGCCGGCACCATGGTGCATGACGGATCTTCTCACCTCTTTTCAAGACCTCACCTCCACTCTCCTTCACCAACCATGGGCGTTTCTACGAACCACAGTCTGCATCGATTATGTTGTAGATCACATCTACGATAACCATCAATCACAATCACGAGTCGACGAACGAGCCAAGAAAGTCCGGAAAGAAAATTGCATTCCCATTTTCTACCGAAGACATCGCCAGCCCATCCCACCAACACTGCCACCACCCTGCCCAATGAAAGAGCAACGCCGACGTGGTCCTTCGCCCACAATGAACAGTATACTTGCAGTTGTTGCTAGCAACGTCGATTGGGAGCTAAAGAGCCACAACACTGGAGTTGCCGAATGCAACGACGTGTAGAGCCCTAGAGGCTACGACATTTCGTAGTTGCTGAGTGCAACGACAGGTAGAGGACAAAAGGGCTACGATATTTTGTTAGTTCCTGAGTGCAACGACTGGTGAAGCAAAAGATGCTACGACATTTGGTAGTTGCTGAGACCAACGTTCGGGTCCAAACGCTCCTACAAGGGTCTCGGGTTTCCGCCAAGCGCCGTGTTGGATTTCAGCAAAACCTCGGAAAGGTGCATGGTTGGCACCCCTGCCAGACGTGTTGGCGTAACTCTCCGCAGGTCTCGCTGATTCTGTCCCAGGGTTCGCGACTTCGGCCGTCAAGTTGGCGACAGATTCGTCGAGCACGGCTCTGCCACTGCTGTATATGCCTTCGTTAGTCTCGTCCTCGTTCAAATTGTACTTGGGTGATATCGTCGCGTTGGCTTCCCACCACTGCTCATCATCTGGTGACAGGTAGAGATATGCCATGTCAGATTCGGGGTGGCAGCTCCGCTTGCGGAAGTTGCCCACTGTGCTGTCCCAGCACCAGACATCCTCATTCTTCTCATTGTTATCACAGGTTTCAGTGTTGTCATTTCTCTTGATCTGTTCACATTTCTTCTTTTGCCCCCTTATCGTGTTCTTGCATCTCGTAACAGACTACCTAGAATGGTTGTTGATGAGGAGGAAATTTCGCGAGAATTGCAAAGGAACAACACAAACATTTCGTCACTGCCAAGCCTCACTTACTAGTCCCACAGAGAAGAGTAGCAAGTTCAGAACTCCAGAACTTCCAAGTCTCTGCATCTACTCCACCAACGCGATTATGGACGACGATCAGAATCGACCACCGCCAGGTGGCGTAGAGAGACACAACGTCAAGATTGAGGACGACAAAAACAATGAGAATACTGACAACACTGATAACAATGGACAGCGTATCTACCGCGGCGAGCCATGCCACATCTGCACCACACAGGGCAAAGCAGACCTCTGCGATTGCTATGCTCCTTGCAACAGATGCCGCGGCCAGCTCACCAGAAGAGGCAACCCGATTGAATGCACTCGTGCGGGCAATGCGCGCCAGAGAGGAGTCGTCAACGGCGTCATCCATCCAGCAGACATCCAGCCCAACGGGCAAGGGCGCGGACGCGGTCCTGCAGCAGCGAGAGGCCGGGGCACACTTCATGCGGGTAACTATGCTGGCCACGGCGGTCACGGCAACGCCAGCATGCCATTTGCACCTCCGGCTCCATCTATGCCCACAGCTCATGCTTTGACCAGAGCAGAAGTCGACGAGATGATGGCAAGACGCGACTTCGAGCACAACCAGCGAGCGAAGGAGGAGAAGATGCAGAGGGAGACAGAGAAAGCAGTGAAAGCAGCCGAGGAGAAGCTACAGGAGAAGATGGAGACGAAGATGAATTTTTTCAAGTGGGAGGTGCAGCAGAAAGCGATGGAAGATCAGAGGCGTTGGGAGCAAGATCAGCTCCGCCGCGACCTCATGGGAACCGACACCCGCCGCCCGAAGCGCCCACGATCCGACGACGAGGAGGATGACGAGCTTGAACCACATGCGAAGCGTCCATCTGGCAGAGGTGCCCACACTACACCTTACCGAGGTCGTGGTGGAGGCCCACGCCCGTCTGGCTATCGTCCATCTGACAGAGATCTCCTCGCTACACCTTGGCGAGGTCGTGGTGGAGGCCCACGCCCATCTGGCTATCGTCCATCTGACGTAGATGTCCTCGCTACACCTTACCGAGGTCGTGGTGGAGGCCCACGCCCGTCTGGCTATCGTCCATCTGACAGAGATGTCCTCGCTACACCTTACCGAGGTCGTGGTGGCCTACACCATCCTGGCAGAGACGCCGCCACTGCACCTTTCCGAGGTCATGGTGCAGCCCTGCACCCATTTGGTCATAGTCCATCTGGCAGAGGTGCCGTCACTACACTTCCCGTCCACCGAGCTGCCAATCAGGGCCCTTCCAGCACTGCAGAGGCAGCACCAGCGCATGTTGCTCCAGTCGAGCCTGCTGCTCCAACCGAGCCTGCTCGGACAGCACCAGTACCAAGCGACTCGACACTGGTACCGGCAAGGGCACCGGGTCTTGCTGATCTGGCGGCTCCTGTTGCTCAATCCTCTGCTGCTCAGCCTGTTATGGCTCAACCTGATACGGTCAATGCCTATGACGGTAGCCATCGGCCAAACAACCCCACATATGGGGTGAGCACCCTTGGCACGCCTACGGCTGCCATCCCTCCCACACAAAACGTCGACGCCCTCGAGACGGGAGGCGCGACCGACGATGCAGACCCATCACAGGGCAGCACGTCGGATGTGAATGGGCTAAGCTAAGCAAATAATCTGCTTAGCTTGGAAACGACATGGTTGAAGAAACTATTTCATTGACATGGTCTTGTACTATTTCGCATCGACATGGTCTTGTATTATTTCGCATCGACATGGTCTTGTACTATCTCTCGGCATGGTTTCTCCCCCATTTCTCTGACATGGCTGTTATGCCATTTCCTTCCGATCATGGTCTCCGAACCTCTACGTGTCGTTGCTCAAACCTAGCACACGTCGTCAGGAACTATTATCAAGTCGTTGTCTTCAGACTACTACTGTGTTGTGGTTCAGCAGATACTGTCAGGGTGCGGCCCAGGGCTACGCCGGCAGTGTAGATGAGAACTACCACCTAAACCCCAGATTGGTGTACTCGCCGTCTCCATGGCATTGATCACCCTTGGGCCGTTATGTCAACATGGTATCACAAGAAGAAGATACGACCAAGTGTCTTGGGGGACTTGGGCGGCGTAGCAGGCAGATAGTACCTGAAACCAAATACGTCGTTCAAAAAATGTGCATACTCGTCTCAAGTGATGATAGCGAAGCGACTAACTCTTGACGCCACATTTAGGATAGATCCTCTCTCGTTGTAAGTGCCTGTCATCGTGCTAATTCGTCAGGCGGCATGCATTGCATGGAGCATCTCGAATACGAACGACGTTGGCAGGTCTCTCCAAGCGACTCTGTCCGGAGCAAAGTGATTACATTCCCCAAAGGTTGAGCCAATGAAGATCGCGAATTTGAAAGAAAAGAGCTTGTATGGAAGCCCTCTCATGGTCCGAGGCATCAGCAGCGAACACCTTCTTACCCAAGCGTTGGCGGATCTCCTTGTCCAGCCACACAGCCAAAAGCTCTGCAGCGCCGAACTGAGATGCCCAGAAAACGACGATTTCAGCGTTCTGACAAGGTATGTCGGCGTTGTCTTCAATGCTTTGGCTTCCCGAGCTTACGATCTCATCCAGCTTCTCCGCGATATCAGTAGTCCGCCTAGAGTTTCGAAGGCTGTTCATACACAGCTCGTAGATGTATGGATCAGATATATCCCGACAATTCACCCAGCGGAGAACCGAAAGGGTACCCGCAAAGTTATTGAGAGATGCAGACTTTCTCAACACTCACAAAGCAGAGTGGCTGTAAAGTCAAGCCCTCTATGGTATGACAGGCTCAATTTGAGTGAGATAACGATATGTGCGAAGGAAAAGTGTGTCCTTTTGAGTCTTTCGTGGTCTTGAGACGGAGCGCTGACCTTCCAATCTAGTAGTTCTGTGAGTGATGAACATATAGGCAGCCTGGTACTGCCCTTCTCCAGCCTTCCGCATACTCTGCTCGTGATACGCCCGAGCGCTGAAGATGTGTAGTCGAAGCATGCAGCAAGTACCATCACCCGGAACAAATTCCAATGCAGAGCTCTCCGGAACGGTGATTGATCCCGGCAATGCTTTGCACTTTTCTCAACAAACGCAGAGCCCAAGGAACATTTGGCGGAAGCTATTCATGATCTGTTGCGAATTTATTAGCAGGAAAGATAGCGAAAAGGTGTCAAGATCCAGCATGTGTCTTTTCACGAGATCATTGCGGAGATTCTGGTGCATAGAGATCTGGACAATCCTTCACTCGGCGAACTTCAGGCCTTCTGGCTGATGTCGCTCTCTTTCCATTGCTTGGTGCTTCTCCTGCCTGCCCTGCAGCCCACGGCAAACGATAGTGACGATGAACAGGAATATACCCATTGCGATCATTGCCCCTATCCAAGTCAGCCCTGTTCTGCCATGTAAACATTGTCTGATCGGTCGTGTACTTACAACAGCCTTCCGTCCAATTCGGTGCCTGAGTAGTATTGTAGAACAGAATACTCCAAAACAGGTAGACAGCAACACTGAACAAGTTCATACTAGCAAGCACAATGGACCTTTTTGCGTCGTCGTCCCTGGTAAGGTCGTTCGCCCATGCAAAAGTAACAGTCTGTCCCGCATACTGGCATCCATTCAATATCAGTGCTGCAAATCTGGCGGCTCGAGTGGGTGGGGAGAGAAATAGAGCGCCGGAAATTATTGCTGTGAATGACAAGAATATGCCAACATGCCATCGCGGACGGCTTCCGTAATCGCTATACCAGCCCAGAATGAGAGTGGCAACGATTCCCATCCCGCTGACCGAGGTTGGGATGTAGTTGGTTTGAGATACGGTGTAGTCGCCGGTACTTTGCAACCAGAGTTGCATGATTGCGTTGGAGGAGAACATTTCTGTGTTGGAGCCTGCGATCCAGAGGATCACGAACCTGTTGGCGAAGCACATCACGTTAGCATGATTCGCCATGACAACTTTGGGTCTCTTGCGTTTGACGTCCTCCCTCTGGGATATACTCACGCCCACCAATGCCATGTTAGCACCACACGCTTGATAAGACTCCATCCAAGAACTCCGCGCTTCTTTTCAACTTCTGGAAGTCGCTCAACTGCCAACACCTTCTCTGCTGGCGTGAGATACTTGGCAATAGAGCTATTTGGTGTGTCAGGAAAGAAGAGGAAGCCGCTGTGAGGCACAGATCGTCAGCTTACTTAGGACCAGAGCGAAGGTCCTGTTGTTTTCACTCACTAAAGTGCAATGGGAAGCGTTATCAAGAAGTCGATCACAAACAGCCATCTCCTGGATGACGATATTCAGCATATATTCAAAAGCAGAAAACTTTGCAAAAGGCTCGTTCTTACCATCCAGCCAAGCCAGACACGCCATCAAGGTTGGTATATATAGCTGACGAAAAAGACATGTTAGTCATTCGATGGTCAACTAGGGGAGCAGAACGATGCGCAAGGACTCACAGCCCTGCATGATGCCTGAGAACATTGTGCCTGCGAGACCAGAGCTGGTAAATATCGCAGCTCGCTTTCCAATCTCCTGTATGCATGGTAAGCATCCAGCGGCAAAGAACAGAGTTCAAGTATATCGCACCTCGGGCTTGTACCATGCTCCAAGAATCCAGTGCACTCCCACGAAGCAGCTCGCCTCGAAGAAACCCTGAAAGAATCTAATCACCATGATCTGCCATGGGTGCTGCGTGAAGCCGGTGCCAAGAGTCAGAAGTCCCCAGCAAAGACATGTCGTTGGCAACCAGACACGCGGAGGAACCTTCTGCAGGATGAGGTTGTTGGGTATCTGCCCTAAAAGGTATCCACCATAGAAAATGGTGTTTATCTGGTTAAGCTGGGTTCCTTTGAAGCCGAGATCCTCTCGCATTCCAGAAACATATGCATTGTTCAGATTCGCTCGATCAAGGTAATTGACCTACGAGGATTAGCATTCCTATGGCGTGTGATATCTTTACAAGATACCTGATACCCAGTACATAAGGCAGACGAAAGACAGGACGAAGAAGTCAATCTTTCGGAGCAGCTTTGCTTCCGCTTTCGTGGACGGCGGCACGCCCCATACTGCGACGCGAAGGTTGTAAAGGATACCCATGGAGGTGTCGACCCCAATGGGTGGGAAACAGGTCGTCGGCAAAGCGATCTTGGGATGTAGAAGGTGGTACCACTGCCGGTGCGTGCTATTGACGAAGCTCACACACAACTGAGTATTGCAGGCCTATCTGCTTTGCGGCCTGTAACAAACATGATATGGACATGACTATCGCAGTCGAAGCATTCTTTAGCCGTGGGATCGCGATAGGCACACGTGCCGATCATGACGCGGGGTGTTGTGTTGTGCTGTAGTCGCTGCTCTCTTCCTGCTTCAAGGCAATGCAAAACTTTATTGAAATGCAGAGCTCAGGGCAATTGCAATCTACCATCAAGGGGAGGCTTCGTGGCCACATCGGCAGACTGTGTTCGCCATGAGAGATGATGGGGCGGACAGGATGGCGGGCAAAATGGGCGGTGGTGTCGCCAAAATGTCGGCGTCGGCGTCGTCGGCAAAACTCCCGCCAAGACTGATCTGTACTCGGCAATCGTTCCTTCTCCTGTGGTCCTGTCCCTTTCCATCATCACATCTCACTTGCATTACTGCACTGTTGGCTCCAAAACGCTGTCTTTTGCCTTTCCAATGAATTCGCGGAACGTCATTGAGCGTGACTAGACGTGAGCTTTTGGACTCTCCGCGCTGCTTTGGTCGGTACTGGGCTGAGCACTCCTAACATCACCCCAGCTGTGGACCTGGCTCAGGAGATGGGGCAACGTTTCCCCGTCCAAGGACTGCAGGTCGCTCAATTGAGGGCGGCGTGAAGTAATCTGTCTCACAAAAGCAGCCGTGGACTGTGCGAAGAACAGTTGATCCGATGGCTGGGTTCATTGTGTCACCATCCGAGCGAGTTCCGCTTGAACATTCTTGACTCCAGGGAGGTGGGCTCTCTCAATGTGAAGGAAAAGTTGAGTCAGAAGGTAAGATATACTTCGTTTTTCATTCAAAATCATGCTGTTACTAAATTCATCCAATCATCAAATCTCGTTAAGTGAAGAAATTCCCCAGGTGGCCAGTACCTGGCGCTAATTCTCTCTTTGTCTTCATCAAGATCACATCGCAAATGACACAAAGTCCATCTCCCTGCTCCCTGCTCTCCTGGGTCCAACCTCAGAATGGACCTCTGTAATGCGGACAGCGGGTGGTGTGGTCCCAGGTGAATGCGAGGCAGAGAGAACAAAAGTCTACCTCGTCGACGCCGGTGAAATCTCTCGGAGTAGCCTGCACGGTTCTCGCAAGGGCCACCAAATCGGCTTCGGTGCGGGATGGAGCTTCAGGACTCTCCTCCATCACAAAGGGAGCCGCGGGACCCCGAAGATTCCTCGAAGCTGGCTCCGACCAAACCGAGATCATTCGTCTCTCCGTTCTCTCCAATCTCCTCGCCACCATTCTCGTCATCGTTCTCTCTTGGACCATCGAGAGGAGCATCTGGTTGTATGGTTGGCGTCTCGTTTTCGGAGGAAGTCCCATCATCGGAGGAAATCTCGATAGGGGTTTCTTGATCTCCGCCTGGGATGGTTGGCTGCCACTCGTTGGTGCCAGCGCCACCCTGGTCATCCTCAATGGTCTCCGCGACTCCGCCAGCATCTGGAACGAATGGGTAGTTGCTCATGGGCGGGGCGGGCACGATGTTTCCAGGAGCGACCTCTGGAACACCTTGCTCGACGTCGCCGCTCTGCGCCTCAGGGGCTGGTCCCAATAGGATAGGGTTGCGTGAGTCGACGAAAAATGTCTGTCCATCCACGGTTCCATACCATGCAACTGCGTGTTACATGTCAGCTCATGTTGTTTCTTTGGTCGCATTAATGGGACAACTTACGAGTGTTGAGGTTGTGTGCTAGCACGCAAACAAGGGTTCCGGAGGTGATCTCAAGGTGCGCACCCCGGCTGTCGCACACCATGCAGTCTTGTTGGACCATCATGACAGGTGGTGTGGCCTCCCAGGTGTCGTCCGTCGTGAAGTCTGCGATCTCAGCCGGCGGGAAGGGTCCATACCCGCCCGGTCTGAACGGCACGGAGATCTCCTCGACGCTATCATTGTGGATTGCACCCCAAATGCCGTTGGCATCCTGAACGATGAACCAGCCTAGGCACTATTAGCAAGAGAACTCTTCAGGGGTCGTGTGTTCTCATACCCGGTAGATTGTCGATGGAGATCAAGCGAACTTCTGAGTTTTGCCCAAGTTCCACCATAACTCCTGCAAGATCACGGCACTTGACGTTCACCGTCAAGATTCGGATGTCGCTCGCGTCAGACATCTTCGGGTAAGTGAAAGGATTCGTTGGTAGGAGTTGATGACCGGTGCCTGAGCTGCTGAGTGTAGTTGTGGGGAAGGGAGGATGGATGTGTGGTACCGAGATGTGGTTAGTATGTTGATGTAGAGGAGAAAGATGTTGCTGAACGGTGGCGGAGGTTTTATCCTGTCGAGGGGATGGTCGAAAAGGAGTGAATGACAATAGTAAGAAATCCAGCAGCTTCAGCGTCTTCGACAAGCTCGTGCTAATGGGTGAATTCGAGTATACTTTTCTGCTGAAAATAGGTAGATTTTACATTTTTGCAAAGAGTGAATGGCAAATCCTTAGGCACCAGCGCCCAGGGAAGCGGCTCAAGACCATCCAAGGTGAGTGAATGAACGCATATATGCTATAGTGGAGTATACTGATATAGCCTCCATCTGGCGATTAAGACGGGATTATCAGCTCGAGAAAGGGGAAGAAATAAACCATATATAGTTAAAAGGATTACTGGAACTTGCGAGACCATTATGCAATATACAAAGAAGCGACAAAGGTAAGATCAGGCCGCGGCGTGTGGCAATTATTGTTACTTTTCGGCTTCAGAACTTTTTAGCAGCTGAAAGAACAATCGATGCACACTTCTCGAGTACCAGACAGCTAACTTTTACAATACAGTCAACGCCTTGCCGAATCATCATCTTTGGTGCCTCGAAACCCAATTCCCGAGCTGTCCTGATGCAAATCGATGTGGTCGTTTGGAAGCCAATGCCACTGAACTCCACCAATACGATCGAGTCCCTTCAACTGGTAATAGACCACTCTGTTTCGAGTTCTCGCTGGTAACAAGCAACCGTCGAGAAAGTTTCACATACCCTTATCGCCAGGTTAGGTCGCCTCTGTCTCCGCCTGGTATTCCCCGTTCCTGCCCTCAATCTCTCTATCTGCGATTGGGACAGTATGCAGCGTGGTCCCATGCAAAGGCTTTACAAGTGGAGCAGAAATCTTCCTCCGTGTTGAGGAAGTCTTCGAGCCTAGCTTGCACAGTTCTCACCAGCTCTGCCAGCTCGGCTTCGCCAGAGCCAGATCGTCCCGGATTTTCATGGCTCGCAAGAACGGATTCCTCGCCCAAGGTCAAGTAGTCGTCTTCTAACAGGTCGCCGTCTTCACAAAGATCGTCCTCCACGCCTCCGGTTTTTGTCATCTTGTCGACAACGCCTGCGTCTTGATCGTCCGCTGGAGCATCTGGCTGTACGGCATTGCTGTCTTTGTCGGAGAATCTATCGTCGGAGCTATCATCGTCGGAAATAATGATAGGCTCTGGTTGTACGACTTCGCCTTCGTCTCCCTGCTCGCGATACTGACCATTGGCGCCAGCGTCGCCCTCTCCAACTTCGAAAGTCTCCGCGGCTGTCTCCACGATTGGGGCGATTGGGGTATCTTTCAGGAGCGGGGCGGTCGCAGTACCCCTTGGAGAGATCTTTGGGGCATCTTTCTCTTGCTCAGACTGATTGTCTTCCGCTCCAGAGACCCGGTCCATGTTGATTGGGCGGCGAGGATCAACAACAAACACCTGCCCATCGGTGGTTCGAAACCAAGCCACTACGCTCAAAATATCAGCCTGATTCGTTAGACAATGCCAAAAAGAACTTACAGGTGTTCTCATTGTGCAGAAAGATCTCGACTCGGCTTTCGGAGGCGACGAGAAGGCCTTGGCCATTGCCACTGCACACCACAGTATCGTTGCGCATGATAAAAGCAACTGGCTCTGCTTCAAAGACATCCCCTTCGGTACCATTTGCGTCGGAGGCTGGCGGGAAAGGTGGGTAACCCTCTTCTCTAGCTGGCAGAGAGATGCGATCCACCACATGGTCACGCACTGGTGCGTACCAGGGGTTGTTGACATCCTGGAGGCTGGACCAGCCTAGTCACTGTTAGCTTTGGGCTTTTTAACATGTGGTTGATGCCCTTACCAGGCAGCTGGTCAATCCTCCAGACTTGAACCACCGTGTTCTGTGTCATTCTCACCAAGTTTCCGTTCAGGTCGCGACATTGGATGTTGTGAGTCAGTACGCGGTATCCAATTGGCTCGGCCATCGTTGGTAACTGCGAGCTTTGAGCGTTTCAAAGAACGAGTTGTAAAGCCTGCCGCTGAAGAAGACGGTGGGAATTGAGAGGGAAGGTGCTTTGATGTAAGTCGATTTGGTTGGTAGGTCGATGTAGAGGAGAAGTATCTTGCTGAACGGCGGCGGAGGTTATAACCAGTCAAGATTCGAGGGGTCTGTCGGAAGGGAGTGAATGGTATATCTTAGGCACCAGCAGTTGCAGCAGCGGATCAAGGCGATACAAGGTGAGTGAATGAGCGCGCATGTATGCTGCAATGAAGTATATAGATGAAAATTTTGCTTCTGACCTGTATAGTTGAGAAAGAGTGACAATACCAAGGAAACTGGGGATCCGGCACTTTGTACGGATCGAAAACATTGACAATACGACTGGAACTTTCGAGGCTACAGTAGGTGATTTTCACCACACAATAAAGCAGCAGCACACGGTATTCATTGTCATATCTAGAGAGACAGAATCTTTGGGTAGCTGATGGAGAGCACAGCAGACAACACCCGCATTCAGATCGCTAATCTGATCGCAGAACTCAATATAGACCTTGGCATTCCCCTGACCCCTTAAATCCTTGCATTGAAAACACCATGTCATAAACATCAAGATTCACCTCGTTTGACTCACTGGACTAATGACCGATCTGTCCTGTTGTGAATCGATGTCGTTTGGAGACCAATACCGCCGAACTGCGCCAATACAATCGAACCGCCTCATGTCATAATACAACATCGTCTTGCAAACTCTCGCTTCATCGATCGTGCGACACTTTCGCCGCCTTGATTTTGTCGAGGGTGAGCTTCATACTGGTCGATGTTTGTGCTGCTGATAATCTCTCAATTCGTCCTCAGCCGTCCGCCAACGAGTACCCAAACATTATTCCATTGTCAATGTCTTCATCCTCCTTGTCATTGTCATCAAACGGATCGTCGTGTTCTTGATTCGCGCAGGCAACATATGGTGGAGCAGTTGTCGGGATGGTGATAAAAGTTCCTGGCCGATACATGAAGCCGGCTCGGCGGTGGTCATGCAACTCACCGCCGTTCAGGTCTTTGCTCTCAAAGTCAAACCAATTGCTCCCATTCCAAATAGCTCTCAGGCTCTCTGGATCTGCTTTAGTTGCCTGTGTCGATAGCGATTGGACTTGAGAGACCTTCAGAGTTGTGGCCTTCGCGACTCTCGCAGCATGCTTTGTGACTTCGCGGCGGTTGTAGGATTGATTCACCATGTCGATAAAGTCCTCGTCGAGATGGCGTGGCCAGGCGATGCTCTGTCGACTCATCCAGATCTTCAACTGCGCACAACCCCTGATGTGGCCGCGGACTAGGTGCTTCTCACTCTCGCAGAAGGCCTGATTGCAGCCCATACACACGTAGTGTCCCATGTCACGGTTTGACTGCGCTACGTGGTCTTGCGCATCTCGAAGAGTGGTGAAATTGATATGGCAGAGTGTGCAGCCGTAATCTTGGACTGCTGCGTCTGCTTCGGCCGGGGAGGTGTCGCAGAATCGGACTCTTTTGTCCTGACCATCTCCACCACGGCTCAAGCACGCATCAGATTGAGTTTCTGGCTCCTTGCGCTCCGCCTCCATACTGACCTTCACATTCGCCTCCGCATCAGAACCCTTCACTCTACTAGCATCGTCATCCAGGCCAGCAGCCTGACCCACACCAGAATCATCACCTTCAACGCTCTCTTTACCAAGCTCGATCTTCGCGTCGTCCTTCTGAAGGCCAGAGATGACCATCACTTTTCGACGGCTCCCGATCGATTTACGCAGCTCAGCAGACCTCTCAATCGTTGTGGTTCGCTCCTCGTAGATCGCGCCGTCCTCTCGCTTGCGTTTTGAGGTGCCTCCGTCAACTCCAGCACTGCCTGTGCCCTCCAAGATTACCTCGCACTTGGCCGTGATCCTCTCGCTCATCTTCTTCCCGTACTTCCGCTTCTTCGCCCACTTCTGCAACGGCTTGCACGTCTCGAAATGGCCGTCCTCGCCTTCAAACGCCTCTGTCGTGCAGTATATCTTCTCGCACCTAGTTCCCTGACATTGCCAGCGAGTCTCATTTGAGCTCGACTGCGCTAGATGGACCTCGAGCTCGGCGTGACTCTCAGTCTCGAAGTCGCATGGAGCGCGGCTGCATCGGAAGAACGCCGCCACGGCCGACATGGCTTTGTCAATGGTTCTCGGTGATGTTTGGAAACAGCACCCGCAGCCGGCAGCAAATGTAAGTAGTGGCGAGTTCCTCAAGGAAGCGATCAAGGTGTGGTGGTGGTATTCAAAAACGCGTGATCAGTGTACTTTCGGTCGCGTTGGCTTTGGTGACGCATGTTGCAAGAAGCTCTGACCTTCCACCATACTAGCGCCAAGAAATCAAGCTCCTTGGCACTGGAGTGAATGAAATGTCGAACCCTAATTTGGCCCCTAGTACCCTTCAGCTGTATACAAGTCTACCAACCACCACCAGACTCTATTACATCACAATTCACATTCAACGATGCCTGCTGTTGGTCTTCTCGACCACATATGCGATGTCTTGACAAATGTATATAGGGGAGATCGTTAGCCTTAGATCAGAATCGTCAGCACCAAGACCTTTAGTAAACTTGATATAAAATGATACTCTTGAATGGAACTATATGCCATCATTCCCCGCGTGGCCGCAGAGCTGGCCATATATTATCAATCAGCGATGTTTGCCTGTTTGCAAGACTATTTCGGTAAATAGAGGGCCAATTCAATCATCTGAAAACATTCTCTGTCGGGCTACGGCAACGTCACTAGAACGTTCAGGTGGACCACGACTGGACTAGGTTCAAGCAAGGATTCAATGTGTTTCGCACCATCAATGTCGTTGTCCTTCCTCAAAGCCTTGCGCATTCCTCTCTGCGTTTACAAAGATCTCCCTGCAATGACTTGTTCTCTACGGTGTGCCCTTGAAGTGATCATCAGGCTTTTGAATAGGCTTGGTGTCGGCAAAGACCGCAGAGAAGGGTGAAAATACATTCAAAGCCCTCACTGCCGAGTGAGCTTATTAGCGAACATGAATCCAAGGATTATCCTCCAGATACATACCTGTCATACAGTAGTAGATTGTGCAAACAGTCACTACCACTTCGTCTCTCGCAGCTTTGGACTCCGCCTTTGGGCCAACAAATTCTATGCTCCCAATCTTTTGGAGGGCCCAAATATTGGTCGAATATCTGGCCACAGCTTCGAGATTCTCGTCCAAGAGTACAAAGTCCCATTTGCTGAGGCTTGTGCTGGCGGTCCAGGTCATGACCACAGGAGTTTCACTATCGGAATAGGCGTAAGAGAGGTATGCATATTCCGTCCTGAAGCGCTTTTGGGCCTTGAGTCTTAAATCCCTGGAGCCAACGGTGCAATCTGCGTGAATGGAGAAGTAATGTACTGTTGCTGTTGCTGTCGTTGATTTGTCTTTGGCATCGATAAATTCCAAATGTGGTTTGAAAGAGTTGTGTTTAACAGACATCAGGTGTTCATCCGTTCGTGCATCTTGAATGAGATACCCAAACTTGCGCCAGGAGAAATCCACCCTCAGGGAATGAAGGTTTTCCGCAATTGTCAATGCTTGAGCCATGCTGTCAGCGGTTCAGTGTTCTTGGAGAGGACTGCGAGCGAGAAACGAGACAAACGAGTCATATGAACAGTCTCGTAATCGAATGAGCCAAGCAAAGGGCTATCTTCAGCTGAGACTTGGCATACGCAACTTTCCAACACAAATGCCAGCAAAGGATTCGAAGGATTTGCACTTACTCTATTTGGCAGTATGGCGCCTTGCTATGCCAGCTTCGGAGGATTTGACGTGGCTGCAGCCAATCAGATCCCTCCATAGACGTAACATATTCTGATCCATAAGTGGAGCATCTAGGGCAGACAAGCGAAATGAAGCTCCAGCGTGACAGTGATCAGTATTGGGCAAGCCTCCATCTCGCATGATAACAAAGAGCACAATGCCCCAGCTCTCAAAGCAACAATTTCTATCATACTAGTTTTGTAACCTAAGGCGCACCTTTTCCGCTTCGAACGCCCGGATTGAAGTCTGACAAGGTTGATGTACCCATCATAGTGTAAATGTCTGCCATGAAAGCCCGTCCACAGGATTGAACTCCGTCGTTATTTCGTTACGCTGTTCACATTAGCTTGCATCGCTCCCACGGCTTTCATCGCTAGATAGCGACTTTTGCCTTCTTTTCTCCTCGTCGGCTTGCTTTTCAGCCTCTTCTGCGTCAAAGTCCGTACACCACTTGGAACGTTTGCGAATCCTGGCACCGTAGCGTATCAAGACGAAGGGAACGACAGCTAACAGGCAGCCCACACCTGCGATCAAAGAGCCGCCGCCTGCGACTGTAAGAGCATCAAACATGAAGCCAGTAAAAAGCGGCGTCGCTGCACCACAAAAGGAGCGAAAGACCGAGTTTCCTGCAAATGCAGATGCTGAGTATCTATTCAACTTCGTTAGCTATGTTCCATAATTAGGGAAGCGGCAATGGTCACTTTATGTAGCAGTCCGCCAGATAGTTGAGTAGTGGAACGAAGAGAAGGATGAACGACGTAGACAGGAAGGTTCCCGCTAGTGTAGGAACAATCCACGGAATGCTGTTGTATTGAGCAGTCCACGAAAACCAAAACATCGTAATGGGAAACAGGATGCCTCCGATCCTGGCCTACGTGCTCGTTGTGTAAGCTGGGTGATTGAGAGCAGAAATGGGGAGCACTCACCATCGCAAGGCGATCCTCAGGCACACGCGGTTTGCCAGCAATGAGGTTCTTTCGGTCTTGTCGCGAAGAGTAGAAAACGTAGCATCCCGCAATGCAGGCTCCGACAACGGTACCAATCAGTGGCAGCTCGCTGACACCCGCGTTGTAACCTCTCTTGTCTCTAAAGACAATTGGGTAGATGGCGAACAACATGTATAGCAGCGTGTACACCAAGGCGGTATACAGAGCGATAACGAAGGCAATTGGGTCAATAAAGATGGCTGGAGGCCGTACAAAAGCTACACGAAAGAGGCCGGCGAGAGTCCTGTCCTCTGATTCGAATGGAGCTCGCACGTTCTCATAGCCTGGAGCTTTGGTTCGTCTGAGCCGCTTGGCTTTATTGATCAGAATGTGAGGCGCGCTTGTCTCTGGGATACCTAGGAGGAAAGGAATTGTTCCAGCGGCCATCATGAGCAGAACGTAGAATATCCATCTTCGAATGAATCAGCAAGACGGCATCACGCTCTCCCATAGTTACACTTACCTCCAATCCTTTTTGAGCTCTAAGAACCCTGCCACAACCGGTCCCAGAGCAGGACCAGCGAAGGTAGCTACGCTGAATATGGCAAATGCATTCCCACGTTCGAGAGGATTCCATACGTCCGACAATAATCCGGGTGCATTGGACAATGTCGAGCTGGCGAACAGTCCAGTGAAGAACCTTCCGACTAAGAGGGCGCCAACTACAAAATGTCAGCACGCTCCAAACTTGTAGTCTTGGGCAGGGCATACAATTGGGCGCAAAAGCGCAGAGGAAGTTGAAAGCAATGTATCCAGAAAAGCTGATGGTGAAGATCCACTTTCGTCCATACCATTCGCTTACAGGAGCCCAGAAGAGCGGGCCAGCGCAATATGCAAGGAGGAAGACGGTAGTGACTAGACCAGCTGCGTAGCTACTGACATGCAGCTCCTCGGCAATGCTGTCCAGACAACCAGATGGGCCCGAAGAGGCGAAAGTTGCATTGACGACTGCGAGAATTGCTGAAACATCCTCGTTAGCATGTGGTCACTCTAATACCGCACTCGTGCTATGCTAACCACCTGTCGATATGTACCACCTGCGAGCAGAAGACCAGTTCTGAGGGTTTTCTATGTCGTTCTGCGAGAAGGCTACACAACCTTCCCGGTCCAAATTGGGTTGAGGATTATCTTCGACCAGACTGGCGTTGCGGTATGGCTTGGCCTCCGCTGGAGAGGTGAGTCGCTTCAATGCTTCCATAGCGAGTAAAAATATTGTTTGCGAAAACAAGTCCTGGACCTGTTGTGGTGTGATATAGATGGCAGGTACTGCGGAACATTACTTCATTGAACAACAGGTCTTCTCGTCTTGCATGATTTGCACCCTCGTAACTCGGCCATTGGACCATTCCGTTCTCTAGAGGCAGCCGTGTGGTGGTTCGAGCACATCACTACGAAAGATTATTTGATTAGACTCCCGATTTTTCTCGCCTTACGCGGTTGTGTCTCGACCGTTGCTCGGAACTTGCTCCATCCCATTGTCTAGCAGGAGTCAAATCAGACACGACGCACAAAGCAGTAGCCGCTTAGTAGTGTTGCGGAATGTGACCAGGAGGAAGTATCTGATTGATGAACATCCAGGCAAGGTTTCTTCTTTGCATGGTTCGCAACGTTAGTGTCGTGGCTCTTGGACAAACCTAACCTTTAACCCTTCTCCAGGACGTACAGAGTAGCCGGCCAATATGGAGCTGTGAGCGAATTCATTTGACTGATGCGCGAGACACAGCTTCTGCTCGGTGACAGTCAAAATACAGAAGCCCTTGTCACGGACAGCGCACGCTGAGCCGAAGTATGGTGGTCTCTGATGCCGTCTTTCAAAATGTCTTTAGTTGTTGTTGTTGTTGTTGTTGTACGGGAAGATGCGCATCTTTCGGTCACTCACTACTCGACTGCCGCATGGATGCGCACCGCGCTAAAACGTCACCCCTGTGACGATCCTCCGTCCACTAGCGGCGATCATTACGGAAGTTATACTTCTTTGTGGAAACGTGGGGTCGGCAGATTTTTGGTGAGGAACAAAGTACAAAGGTACTTCGTAGACTGAGATGTTGAGTTGCAGCTCAACAACTCAACTTCAATGTTCTCCACCGAATGACGAATCTTTGGGCCAGGTTCTTTGCAATCACATATCACAATGCGAAGACAGCAGCCGGCCTGAGCGCACTTCCACGTCAGCCACCGACATCGTCAAGCAGCTGCTAGTGTTGGACAAGCGTCACCACTGGCTTGGGCTTGGCGGTGTCCTGACGCTGCACTGTCCCCAAGCAGACAAGCCATGGCGTTCGACGCCATCATAGTGCATGCCACATACGGCCCTTTTGTAGGCGGCCATGGTACGGATTACTTGGCCAATTCGCCAGCTACAGCAACATAGCACACCCGCGGCTACCTTCAACAATGGTCTTGCCAACAATCGCGGAGTTGTGGAAGTAACTTTTTCCCATCGAGCGGACCCAATTTCCAGGTATCGCAGAATAGAAGAGCACCGTCAAAATCATCGACCAAACTGACTATCTGCCTGAGAGGAAAAGCCGACAATCCACGCAGTACTCCACGCAAAGTGCCAGAGTGTTCCATCGTCGGAAAGTCATGAGCCAGCGAGATCCCTGAGTCCAGACGAGTCCTTTCCACCAGCATGGACTTTACAACATTTGTTCTGGACAATGCCCCGGAAAGTATCGATATCCCGGTATGCAGAACGACCCTTTGTAATCTGTCTCGTTTTGCTTACGCCAGGCGGAATGGCAGATCTTTGTTGATGCTGAGCAATCCGAACGAGCAATCTCATGGCGGGAATACGCAGCAACCATCAAGCGAGTCGCTGTCGGTTTACGACAACTTGGTCTTTCCGATGGTGATGGCGTTGCGTTGCTCAGCTCCAACGACATCTTCTATTACGTCTTGGGCGACGGCATAGTCGCCGCTGGAGGTGTCTTCGCTCCAGTATCGCCGTATGGAAAGCGCGGTGAAACTGCACAACGCCTTGAATCTGCCAATGCCAAATGGGTGTTTGCAGCACCTGAGTTCTTCGAGAATGTGACGGCAGCTGCCGTAAGTGCTGGGATTCCCAGCTCCAGAGTACTGATATTCGACGCTCGCTGCTCGGTATCGAACCCCGGCCACAGAAGCTTCAGCTCTCTCCTCCAATACGATGAATCAGCCTGGAGCAGTCATCAAAGCAACGAGTCGAGCGGCGACAGGACCTGTTATAGGCTCCTCACCTCGGGTTCGTCGGGACCACCAAAGGCAGTTGAGCTCAGTCATAAAGTCATGATTGCGAGATGTCAGTTGCGGTTGAAGTCCAGGAGCGATACGAGAGCAAAGACCCTTCATATTATCGACTTTCACCACATAAGCACTGGCATTGCGTGTAACAGTAGCGCCTTGGGAGTTCACGTCTTATACTGCTCTCAACAAAGCGAAGCTGTCTCGACCATCGACAACATATCCAAGCACGGCATCGAAAATATCGTGCTATATCCCAAGCTCATGGCGGACATCGCGGCAGTGTTCCACGATGGAGAGCGAGAACGAGAAGTTCTCGCTTCGTTACGCAATGTTACCTGTGCTGGAAGTGCGGTGCCTGGTGGAACACTGAAGGCATTCGACGCGCTATTACCAGACCGTACGGCTTTGAAAGCTCTGTAAGTCTAGCTAAAAGCGCAAGGTCTCCAGATGAGAAGCCGTCCTGCCGGTCACCAGAGATCCTGGGGATGCAATGGTTTCGCGGAGAGTTGCGAATCCCGATGCCCAGACTTCCCGGTACATATGCTGACCCTCTTGCCCTCCCTCCTAGTTACGGCACCACAGAAGCGAATTTCATTACTAGCCTGCCGTCTGGCGTTCCGTTGGTACCAGGGTTTGTGGGATGTCCTGCGCTGGATGTTGAGGTCATGTCAGTTCAAGTGCGCCATAGAATCGTATCTCCTGGTGGCTAATTCCGTTTTACAGGATCGTTGACCCTGAGACTCATGAGGACGCAGGATTCGATGTTGACGGTGAGATTTGCGTCAAAGGTCCTGGTGTGTTCGAGAAGTATCTCAAGGACGAAGCGGCCACCAGAGCGGCGTTCCTTGAAAACTCGCAAGGCAGGTGGTGCCGTACAGGCGACAAAGGTCATTTCTCCTCATCAGTCAAGCAGCTCGCTATTACAGGACGATTCAAGGATGTTTTCGTCGTAGGATCCGAGAAGGTCTCACCCGATGAGGTAGAGGAGGCGCTCACTCAGCATAAGGGAATTGTTGATGTAGGAGTTACGTCCACTCCAGACCGAGAGCGCGAAGGTGTATCTGAGCCAATCGCATATGTGGTTGCGCCAGACCAAGATATCACAGCACAAGAAGTCGTAGACTTCGCAGCCGAACGACTCTCGTCGTTCAAGGTTCCCACTGGTGGTGTCGTCTTCTGCGATGACATTCCTCGGACGGAAGGACTGCAAAAAGTTAAGCGGCAGGCGTTGGAAAACATACATGGACAGCCAAGATCCGCAAGGACTCTTACTGCAGCTGAGTAGTCAATCATTGAATTGCACCAAGACCGGAGCCCGGCGGCGCTCAAAGCGTTACCGGCACCGTCTTCGAACCCTGGACCATGCATACTTCTCAGATATCCCTATTGTGATACGCGCGAAGGCAGTGGTGCTTTTAGGGGGGTTCAGACACCCCATTCACGTCTTGGTAAAGACTCGTCCTGCGCCAGAATAATACGAGAGCGCCGTTCGCCAAAGTTTGACAATTTTTATTCGGTTCTTGACTGTGATTCTGGTCACCTCACGGCTAGAGCTGTGGGGACTGTGAAGGTTTCGCAAAAGCGAGGCCAACTTCGGTCATATCTGTATCCACGATATGGTCATTGTAGTGGCTGATGCAGTGTGGTGAGACCGGGTCCTCATACTCGGGTGTTCGGGTGTATGCACCGGAAGGCTTGCGATTCGGCCTTGACCATGACAGATCGAGACGCACCGGACGATTGTACAGGCCAACGACGTTGTCCTAGAAGGGATCCATGGAACGTGAAGAGCTGACACTACTCCTTAGAGCAACAACTCTACACAATAACCAGTCTCTCTTTTCCCTCACACAGCGCCAAGCGAACATCCCAACTCCAGGCATCTTCAATCCAGATAGGTAGCCTGATTGATCTCCATTCACAAAGACGCTTGCAGTATCTCCTCGAAGCTCGACCTGAGCAGCAGCATGACTTATCAAATAATTCGGAAACTCTTCCACGTGTTGTCTGAAGCGCGACACATGCGTTGTAAGATTCACATATTCCTCTCTTCCCAAATAGTCAGTCGCGGCGACGAAGCTGGGGTCAATCCAGTCGGCTTGGAGCATGCCGTTGAAGTCGCGGGTGTTCATCAAATGGATGAAAAGAAGCGACATCTTGCCCAAGTGCGCTTTCGTGGCTTCCAAGGCATGCTCGCGTCGTCCGGTTCCTGCGCGAAAGATCCGCTCTGCTTGGGAATCAGACATTGTCAACCGCGTGGGTGGGTCTCACTGATCATTGGCACATCCGACGGACACTTGTGAGGAGTGATGATGTTTGCAGAGCGCAGAAGGCAGAGCAGAGCGTCGTGTCAACTCCGCATCCTTAGCTCGACTCGACCCGCTCCAGATTTTGTCACCATACAACGTTCCATGTGTATCAGAAAACGATCATCATTCTGGAAGCTTGCCACACAGTTCGTATTCACAAAGCGAAGAGCAGGGGGTATCTGGCAAATGCGCGGCAAATAGTGAGAGATAAGAAAGTCAAGGCGAGATATTCATTTTGGAATCTTTTTTCATTGCATTCAAAACGTATCAAATCATCCTTATGTGGGCGTTGGTAGTCTTAGAACTCCAGCTTCAACCATCATATACATCGATCAGGTATCATTAGTCCATTCCATCCTCTAGACTCGCTCAAAGTCTTGCGGAAACGCCACCAGCACGCTTGAGTTCAAAGCGGTCATTGTTCATGACCTTCTCCCAAGCACCGACAAAGTCCCTGACAAACTTGTCCTTTCCGTCGGAAGAACCGTAGATCTCAGCGATAGCGCGGAGCTCGGCGTGGGAACCAATAACCAGATCGTTGCGAGTGGCAGTCCACTTCTTCTGGCCACTCTTGCGGTCAAAGCCATCGTAGAGCTCGGTTGATCCAGCCTGCTTCCATTGGGTGTTGGTGTCAAGCAGGTTAACGAAAAAGTCGTTAGAGAGCTGGCCGGGTTTCTCGGTGAGGACACCATGGCTTGAGCCGTCAAAGTTCTGGTTCAGCGATCGGAGACCACCGATGAGAACAACGAGCTCGGGTGCGGACAGGTTGAGCAGGTGTGCCTTATCGATGAGGATCTGCTCAGTCAACACACGCTCGGTGCCCTTGCCGTAGTTGCGGAAACCGTCAGCGTAAGGCTCGAGGTGCTCGAAAGACTTGACATCAGTCTGCTCCTGCGAGGCGTCGGTACGGCCAGGAATGAATGGGACGTGGACGCCAGAAGTCTTCTCGATACCAGCGGAGCCGGCAAGGACGACGAGATCGGCGATGGAAACCTTCTTGCTGCCGGACTGGGCGTTGAAGTCCTTCTGGACGCCCTCGAGCGCGGAAAGTACCTTGCTCAGCTGGGCCGGGTTGTTGACCTTCCAGTCCTTCTGAGGCGAAAGACGGATGCGGCCGCCGTTGGCACCACCGCGCTTGTCGGAGCCACGGAACGAGGAAGCGGCAGCCCAAGCAGCGCTGATGAGAGCAGTTGGCTCTACACCAGTGGCGAGGATGGCCTTCTTCAAGGCCGCGACGTCGTTGTTGTCTACAAGTGCGTGGTTGACGGCAGGAATTGGGTCCTCCCAAATAGCTTCCTCCTTGGGGATTTCGGGTCCGTACCAGCGCGAACGTGGGCCCATGTCACGGTGCAGAAGCTTGAACCATGCCTTGGTGAACTCATCAGCAAGCTTCTCGGGGTGGTCCTTGAAGTCGCGAGAGATCTTCTCAAACTCTGGGTCGAAGCGAAGAGCCAAGTCGGATGTCAACATGGTTGGCTTGTGCTTCTTGTTGGCGTCGTAGGCGTCAGGAATGATGGCATCGTCAGTCTTGGCCACCCATTGGTTGGCACCGGCGGGCGACTTGGTAAGCTCCCACTCGTACTTGAACATGTACTCGAGGTAGCTGTTGCTCCACTTGACGGGAGTGCTGGTCCAGATAACCTCGAGACCAGAGGTGATGGTGTCGGGTCCCTTGCCGGATCCGTGCTTGTTCTGCCAGCCAAAGCCCTGCTCCTCAAGACCAGCGGCCATTGGCTCCTTGCCGACATTGTCGGAGGATGCAGCACCGTGGGTCTTTCCGAAAGCGTGTCCGCCGGCGATGAGGGCAACAGTCTCGCGGCTGTCCATACCCATACGACCGAATGTCTGCTTGATGTCGCGGGCAGAGGCCACTGGGTCGGGCTTGCCATCTGGACCCTCTGGGTTGACGTAGATCAAACCCATGTGAGCGGCAGCAATGGGCTGCTCGAGTTCGCGGTTGTGGATGTCGGTGTGTGCCTTCTTGTGCTGGTCGCCATCGACCACACCATGCTCAGCGAGACCTTCTCTTCCATCGGAGTAACGGACCTCGTTGCCCAACCAGGTAGTCTCACCACCCCAGTAGACGGATTCGTCCGCCTCGTATGTGTCGGCACGACCACCAGCGTAGCCGTAGGTAGGGAGTCCCATGGACTCAATGGCAACGTTGCCGGTGAGGAGGAACAGGTCGGCCCAAGAGATCTTGTTGCCATACTTCTGCTTGATTGGCCATAGCAGACGTCGGGCCTTGTCGAGAGAGACGTTGTCGGGCCAGCTGTTGAGGGGAGCGAATCGCTGCTGACCCTCGCCACCACCACCACGGCCGTCGCCCACTCGGTAGGTACCGGCGCTGTGCCATGCCATTCGTACGAAAAGTCCACCGTAGTGGCCAAAGTCGGCGGGCCACCAGTCCTGGGAGTCCGTCATGAGATCCTTGAGATCCTTCTTAAGGCCATTGTAGTCTAGGCTCTGAAAGGCCTTGGGGTAGTCGAACGTCTCGCCGAATGGGTTTGTGACGGGAGTGTGCTGGCGCAGGATCTTGGTGTTGAGCTCGTTGGGCCACCAGTCACGGTTGCGGGTGCCACCACCGCCAACGTTGGCGTGCTTGATCGGGCACTCGCTCATGTTGTGTGATGTGGCTGTGAATGTGCGTAAAAGGGTTCTGTTGGTGAGGAAAAGTCGATTCCGAGCAAGGTGTGAAGAGGGAAGGAGGAGAGGTGAGAATTGCAGCAGACGGGACATGTTTCCCAGCGATGTGAATATAAATCCGCAGGCAAAAGGGCCACCCAGAAGCACGGTCGAGCTCCCCCCGCATTGAGAAGGCCAAACCGGCAATCAAGAGTCAAGACTGCCCTGCTCTCTACGCCGACCATGACAGATAATCAGCAGCGAGGCTCGCTCGATCTTCCTGGATCCGGTTAGAGCAGAGTGTTATCGTCCCAGGGATCACGGTAAGCACGCATTTTTCTCAGTCGCCATTCGCCGCGAGGCCCCTCTCCACCGAGCCCCACTTCGCCTCACATCCCAAGCATCATCGTTTGGAGAACCCTGCCTCACCCGACGACAGGCTCTGTGCCTGGAAACTGCTGACCTGACATTTGAGCTCCATGGCGCTGCCAGCCAATGACAGCCACTACAATTCAAGCATGACAGTCGATTTCGAGGATGAAACCCATCAAAGTTCCGCATAGCTACGAATGCTTTCTAGCCAGGTCTGGAACTTACTGTACGGTAGTTCTAGCGGTGGGACCAGCCATCGCACCATCTCGCGAGTCGCCGCGGTATTTGTCCTCGCTGTCGCTGTCGCTCTGTTGGTGGATCTCGGAAAACATTTCCTCGAAGTCGGCAATGGAAGGTGGCATCAGATACCGCGGAACATCTTACCAGCATTTCTCGACAGCAGAATCTGTTTGGAGTCTGAGATGAACATGATGGTGAAAGGCAACTTTTATGGTGTCTTTCTCTACGAAGACCCGCCACGGCACCCTGAATCTAACGCGGTCAGCCTAAGCTGTACCTTATGCCTAGCTGTGAAGGTGTTTCATCAACATTCACCTACAGCTGCCAAGCTTTCCACATTTCCCTCTAATTCATCCGAACCTAGCGAAGTTGTCTCGAGTAAGTCTAGTGGTGACGCCGTTGAGCCGATGGCACAAAGCAGTTGAATCGAAAGTTGCCGCTTCGTTGCGTGAAAGCAGCTACTCTGTCAGAACTCATCGTTGAACTAGCATGAGACGAAGATGCTGACATGAGGCGGGATCATGTCCATAGATACGATGTGGAGTCTCTTCCATCCATCCTCGACGCAATATTTTCTGACTTAAATAGAATCGTCATTCACAATCTACAACTTCGCCTTGCTCGCTTGTCTGCCCAGCTGGAGAATATCTCTGTTCTCAAATCCATATGCTCTGCACATCTCTTCCGTCCTCTTCTTCTGCGCCTCAATCTTAGCGAGGCAAGCCTTACCCCTCTTGTTCTCATTCCTGCCCATCTGCAGCAAGTGAACCTCATCCGGACCATCGACGATTCTCATCGTCCGGCCATGTGACCACATGTTGGCAAGGGGTGTTTCTTGAGACACACCGGCGCCACCGTACGCCTGAATAGCGTCATCAATGACCTTGAGAGCAATCTTGGGCACAAAGATCTTGGCTTGAGCAATTTCCTTCAGCGCGAACTTGGCGTCCTTGGTATCAATCATGATCGCAGCGTTGCAAACAACGAGGCGAGCAGCGTCAATGTCGACACGAGCCTCGGCGACTCGAGTGAGCATGACTCCATGCTCACTCAACTGTTTGCCAAACGGTGTCTTGCGTGGGTCATTCAGGCGTGCAAGAGTCCATTCAAGGGCCCTCTCGGCAGCACCGATGCTACGCATAGCGTGGTGAATACGGCCCGGTCCCAGACGGCCTTGGATGACCTCGAAACCACGACCCTCGCCGAGACACATGTTCTCAGCTGGAACACGAACATTGTTGAAGGTGATGTGTCCGTGACCGTGAGGGGCATCGTCAAAGCCAAAGACTGATAGCATACGGTGAATGGTGATTCCGGGGGTGTCGTGAGGAACGAAGATCACAGACTGCTGCTTGTAAGGACTCTTCTCTTGTGGGTTGGACTTAGCCATGACAATGTAGATCTCGCAACGCTTGTCTCCAGCTCCTGAGGACCACCACTTTTGACCGTTGAGCACGTACTCATTACCCTCTTTCCTCATACTCAGTCCGATGTTGGTAGCGTCCGAGGAGGCGACGTCTGGTTCCGTCATGAGGAAAGCACTGCGGATCTTGCCTTCGAGGAGTGGCTTGAGCCATCTGTCCTTCTGTTTCTGTGTGCCATACTTGGCAAATACCTCCATGTTACCAGTGTCTGGTGCTGCGCAGTTGGTGGCCTCTGATGCAGTGTGGCTCTTGCCCAACAACTCAGCCATAAGACCGTACTCCAGGTTGCTGAAGCCAGCACCCTCCTTGAAGTGGTTCTTGGGCAAGAACATGTTCCATAGTCCCAACTCCTTCGCCCTCTTCTTGAGATCTTCGATCACTGGTGGGTGGGCTGCAAAACGCTCCTCGGTGGTTTGGCCAACTTGCTGGGCGTATACGGGGTCGGCAGGGATACATTCTTCTTCGACGAACTTCTCGACCTGTGAAGTGGAATGGATGTCAGCCAAATGATACCAACTGAATTTGGCGAGCAAGACATACAATGTCCAATGTCTTCAAAGCACGCTCAGACACAAATGGACGGGCAATGACAGGGATTCTGTCGCTGGCCTTGCCTTGGCCACTGCTGCCAACGAGCAGCTCCTGGCTCGCCTCAATCTTGTAAGGAACCGACATGATGGACGCCACTCAAAGCTCAATGGGGTAGGGGAAGCGGGAGGAAAGCTGATGAGGTGGAAGTGCAGTATAGAGGATGATATCTGTCGAATGTCAATGACAACTCGATCTGTATTGGAATAGCGAGGGATATGTAATACGCAGGCCTCTCTTACTGCTGATGTTGCCGTGGTAAGAGGAGCACCTCTTAGAGCCGAGGTCAAGATCTACCGCGGCCAGAATCCACAAAAACGTGGAGTGATCTATGGGGAGACCGAAAAGGGAATGGCGCATTCTGTGGCTCGAGACTTCCTCGACTCGACAACAACATCTACAATCTATCCTTTCCCTATCAAGACCTTGACTATCCCGAACAACGCCGTCTCGCCGCTGTGTAGTACATTGAGGGCTGGAAACTCCTAGCTACGCAGAAACATACGCCAATACACTTTATCACAATATCCAAAGGACATTTGGCAGGACCGATTTGAAACGACTTCACTGCGATGTGCCTGGATACTTTACATCATCCGACTTGTGCTGCACTCTTGTAAGTTCGTTGGCGAACCCAAGAAGTAGTACATGTTCATAGCATCCTGAAAGGGGGAAATGGCCGTACAGCGTCCAAACACCGCGGATTGGAGTCCTTTGTGAAATGGACAAGTGGCCTTCGCCTCTGTCGCTCGACAGACTACGATCCTGCATACTGTTCATCACAAATTTATCAACATGAAGTGCCAGGTGGGTACAACGTTGTAAGCATCGGATCGCAAATCTGCACATTCATTACTAACATGCTAAGTCAACATCTCGTCTACATCGTCAAAGACAGTTGTAGCTGTCAAAAAACCCAAGTTGAGTCCCCAGATACTCGATTCGCCCATTGGTTCGGTCTCAAGGGGTCGTGATTCGCAACATATGCCATGGTTTAAACGATGGCAGCCAAAGCGGCAAAGAGTACTCCAGCTCCAGCTGCCAGTATCGGTGCTGCAGTTTCCATAGCACCGCCCTCGAAGCTAGATGGCCCGGTGGGCTGAGTTGTTGGCATCGTTTGCGTGGTCCGCGTCCCGGTCGGACCGCCAGTGGTATACAAACTGGTAGTAGTGCTTCCTGAAGCATCAGTCGTAGTGACCAGCGTAGGAGCCGGCACAGGCACCACGCCGGTAACCACGCGAGTTACGCAGGCATCGTCTACAACACGTTTAGCTCTTTGCGACGTTCATTATTTGGCGTCTGGCTTACCATCATTAGGGTCTTCGAACGCATCATCATCGCAGCTGCAATCACAAGATCAGCGCTCGTTCATGTGCCAACCCACTTCCGCTGCATCCTCTCGGTGAAGCAATCTGAGCTGGCTCTTCACTTACATGGTCGTTGTAAAAACACCAGTCGACATGGAAGGAGCGACGGGAGGCATCAGGGTCATGGTACCCGCGGTAGCATTGATCGAGATGCCAACAAAAGCACATGTATTCAACCACACGTTCACCTCGTTGTCGTTGTCGTCGTCGCCATCGCGGTCGTTGTCGTCGTCAGTGCTGCGGATTGTCAACAGGTGGAAATATACTTCAGGGAGAGTGTAACTTACTCTGTGAAGTATTGCGGGAAGCGTATTGTGCATTCATTGCATGCTGCAAACGCTGGACCGTTGACCGCGTCGCAAATACAGTCTCGCTCTTGCTGGTCGTTATCTGAGCTTCGGAAAGGGTCAGCGGGTTGCGATCCTTGGCCCGAAAACTTTTGAGATTGAATACGAACCCGCAGCGGCGGCTCAATTGAAGCACTGGCTCGCAGATCGGACGGCAGTCCCGCGGGATGTCCTGGAAAGTGTGTAAGGGGAGATGTGCAGAGCGTCAGGCTTAGCGACTTACATCGGGCTCAATCTGTTGGGCGTTTACAAAGCTGGCAGCCAGAAAAGCCAGAACACACTTGTTGTTGAGCATGGTGATACAGCAGGTCCGCTAGTAAGAGCTGATAGTCGTTCAAGATGCTGAGATTATATCGAGATTGACGATCTATAGGTAATCTTGAACCAAAGCCGGGAACCTTTCGCTTTATAGCCATCGTCCTGGCCTGACTAGACTTGCGGCATGTGGGCAAACCTAGCGCGTCACTGGTCAGCACCAAGGGCGTGTAAGTCAGCGCAAGCCTGCTCCGCCATCTCGACAAGAAAGCCTCAAGTTGTTCTCGTCAGGATTCGTCCCCTGAAAGCTTGGCAACTTGGTCGGCCTTGTAGAGGACTCTGTAGTGATGCTCTACCGAGCTTCTTGAGTGGTTCGGAACATCGACAGGTGAGCTCTCGTGCATGAAATGTCCGGCACTTTGGACGTCTTGCTCGATTGATCCAGCTGATGAGCTACGTAAGAAAGCGGGATTACCTTTACGCCGAGAGGTGAAGTCGATGCCTTTGGGTTTGCCCAGAGTCTTGGCTGGTATGAGCCACTCTGGGGAACGTCAAGTCGCAGGGTAGAGAGCGGCTGAGGGCAGGTAGCACGCACTGCTGTTTTCTGCTGCCCCAGAACTGGACTACCAGACGATCTGCGTTAGTCGGCTGTCCAAATCGCTTGAGAGCTGGCTATCTGTTCATTTCGATGCATCAAAGCGCTTCGTATCAGACATAAAATTTCATGCATATGACTCCTAGCTGTGGATGAACGAGCCAGCATAGACCACGCCAACCTGTGAGTCTTGTTGCCTGTTCTTCGTCATACGCTGCGACCTGCATTTGCAAGGATTCCTCTCCGAAGTCACTCACCCCGCAAGTAAAAGGAGTGGGCGGGTATTACTACCGTAACTTACATGCACAACCTCAAGACATGAAGAGGAACTGAAGTAGCGAACATCCATTGGACCTAGCTGAGATCTGAATCGAATTGCTATAGTTACAGGCAACAGCATCGATCTAGTATGAAACAATGCAATCGATAGCGGTTTGTGAGTAGCATTCTACGTCAAGACCAGAAATGACACAGCCACCAAAGATGCTACGCCCAACAATGGGATGGTCTTGCCAGCGGCCGCATTCCTATCGCCAGGTCCGTCGTCGCCGTTGTCATCACCTCCATTAGGGCCATCGCCACCGCCTCGGATCTGGTCGCCAACATCTCCGACTGCGTTTCCGATGTCGTCCCTCAGGTCATCGTCACGCTTAGCAGCCATTTCGCCAGAATGAACCTTCTTCTTCTTTTCGCCGCCTTCCTTCTTGCAGTGTGGCGGCACATGGGGGCCCTCCCCGTCGCCAGCGAACTTGGGGTAGCCAGCCCAGGCAGCGCAGTCCTCTTCGTACTGATCCGTGTCTCCAAAAGATGGCACATTTTGAGCTGGAGAGCCGTTGTCGTATGGATTTTCGTTGTGAACGGACATCCCTTCGTTGTGGTCCATGGCAGGTCCGTGTGCATGGACAGTACCAGCTGCCACCGAGGCGAGGAAGAGAATGGACTGAGCCTTCATATTGATCGGGTAGTCAGGGTTGGAAGGAAGAACGCTTGGATGTTGCTGAAGTATGGGAGTTGCTGAAGGAGATTTTGCGATTTCGTTGCATCTACTTATATGTCTTGTGCTTCCAAGACGTGGGATCGAGATTGGCTCCTTGCAAAACTTACTTACAACGTGAAGAGCTCGAAATGTTCCATGCCGAGCTGGAACATGTCAAGCATTTGCAGAGGACATAACAGGACAAAAATGGATTCATCCTTACCAAGTGCCATCATAAAACCCAGCTTCAATGGGCTTCTCCACGCGATCCAGCTCGACCCGGGACGACAGCGCCACTGTGAAACGAATGAGTGTGGCGGAAGGGGTTTCGATTCAGGTTTCACACGATGCCAATATGCCAAGCACATGTCATCTGCGATGTGTTGTTTAACGAGTGGGACGATACTATGCCAGCCAAGAGCTGTGAAACGCGTGTCGAGTGCTGGGAATTGGGACATGCATGGCCTGGTGAGTGAGGCGTGGCTTTTGTGAGGATTCAACGGATCTTGAGATGAAGATTGTAGCAAAGCAGGTCTGTAGATCACAGTGTAAGCGTCTCTTGGTGTTCACTCTGCCATCGCCGGTGAAGTAATAGAGAAAGCTGTTCGTAAATGTAGAATGAGATGCAGGAAAGAAAGAAAGGTCGAGGTCAAGTTAAGGTCGAAGTTGAGGATACCTCAGTTCTACAGCCTCGACTTCTGGCAGGTTCGACAGAAATCGCGGCATGAAGACATCTTCTTTCCTCTCAGGCATTCACGCGCTCTCGAAGCTTTCACATTGAAGCCGCCAACGCACTCTTTCAGTCAAGAGCACCCATAGACGACGAGCTCGTAAGTGCGATCTCTCTTTGCGCCTCTCCGCTCGCAGGAGCACATCCCACTTTCCGCGCCATGGATGATCAAGATCCGGAAATTGAGCAGGAGAACGACGATGAGCTGCAGAAATTCCTAGGGACCACAGCATTCGGCAAGCAGACACGCCGCTCCAATGTGGACAAGCAGGTGGAACTGAGCAAACGGCCGGCCCAGACTACGTTGGATGCGCCGAGAGGTGGCAGCGGGGCGGAGGGCGGAAGTGGGAAAGACTCCGACGACGATGAGGACGACGACGATGACGATGATGACAGCGACGATGAGGACGAGTTTCCCGTCTCGCACGAGATGGTCATCAAGACACACGACCGCGCCATCACCGCAGCTACGTTGGATCCATCTGGCGGGCGACTGATCACTGGATCCATGGACTGCACTCTCAAACTACACGACTTCGCCTCAATGACACCGACGACCATTCGCGCCTTCAAGTCTGTAGATCCAACCGCGACCAAAGGTGCTGCAAATGTAGAGACACACCCAGTGCACCAAGTCCTCTTCAACCCGCTCTCCGCCCAGCACGTACTGGTTGCTACAGCTCTTCCGCAGGCCAAAATAATGTCCCGTGATGGAGAGGTCATCACCGAGTTCGTCAAGGGCGACATGTACTTGCGAGACATGCACAACACCAAAGGCCATATATCTGAGGTGACGACGGCAACATGGCATCCTACAGACCGCAACTTGTGCGTCACAGCAGGCACAGACAGTACGCTGAGAATATGGGATGTCAATCATTCCAGACAGCAGAAAGAAGTCATAGTCCACAAATCGCGGGCGGCAGGATCGGCTGGTCGGACTCGTATGACAGCTGTCGCTTGGGCATCTCCGCTGCAAGGTGGCAACAACATCCTCGTCGGAGCTGCATTAGATGGCAGTCTTGTCATGTGGGCGGGAGAGGGGCCTTACGCTCGTCCAGCTGCCGAGATTCGCGACGCCCATGTCAGAGACACCTGGACTAGCGGCCTCGCCATCAGCCCTGATGGGCGCAGTGTCGTGACACGAGGCGGCGATGACACAATTAAGTTGTGGGACACGCGGAAATTCAAGTCTCCCATTACCACTATTTCTCACACTTCGACATCATCGCAATACTCCACAACCAACATTGCCTTTTCTCCAACGGGTGCCAACATCCTCACGGGCTCAGAGGAAGGTAACCTCCATATTCTCAACCCAGCTACACTCCGCCCTGAGCTGGTCACACCTGTCACACCAGGAAGTCCGCTGATAACGGTTCTCTGGCATCCAAAGCTCAACCAAATACTCACAGGTTCCGCAAATGCAGAAACCCATTTGCTTTACAATCCAAATACCTCCCTCGCAGGCGCGAAAACGGTGATGTCCCGGGCTCCGAAGAAGCGACACGTAGACGACGATCCCAACTTCACAACCGATCTCTCGCATGGCATCTCGGGAGACGCCATCATCGTGCCTGGAGCGTCCGGGTCTGTACCCAGCACATCGTCCTACGCCAGTCGGCATCCCACAGTGGGCCTCACGGCTAGCGGCAAGTCAAGGGATCCTAGACGACCACACGTTCCTGTTGTCACGCCCTTTGCAAAGGGCAACCCAGACGAAGACTACGTGAAGAATCATATTGCGTTATCTGGGCTTCGGGATGAAGATCCCAGGGAAGCATTGTTGAAGTATGCTGATAAAGCGAAGAACGATCCGCTGTTCACGAATGCGTGGAAGACAACACAGCCGCAGACTATTTATGCCGAAACTTCCGACAATGAAGACGAAGAGCCGGCTGCTAAAAAAGTGAAGCAGTGAGACGACGATGAATGCTAGTCTAGTACCACTATACCAGTACCTCTTCAAATACTCCATGTATGCCTTTGGTATGTGCTGTCATCCTGCAAGATCTCATGGCCCGATATGGAGGCCGACATGCTAACGCAAAATCACTTAGCATGCCTTGATTTGGCCCGATTCTGTCGTCACACAACGATGCTGAATCACTTTCATACCACGGAGGCTTTGCTGTCGCGCAACTTCGCCTCCTCGCCCTTAAGTATCGTCACCGTTTCCAATATCCACTTTTGCTTGCCTTTGTCAGTGAACTGCGGGTAAGGCCTACGACAATCTCTGGAACCCTGTGGATAGCCCAAAAGCTCAGAGACTACCCATTTGGTTCCGTTGATGCCGCCATCGCCAAAGCCTAGCTCCATTTTTCCCAATTCGAATTGCAGCCTCTGTGCTTCTTCGAACTTTCCAGCTTGGTATAATTCGAATATAGCGACACAGGTCTTTGGGTAAAGGTTTGCCACGCCAGTTATGCAGCCAGTTCCACCCACTGACAACGCTGGCACAAGCCAATCGCTCTGTCCGGCTAATGCGGAGAACTGAGCAGGCTTGAAGGATGCAGCAATTCTGGTCACTTTGGCGATGCTCCCACATGTCAACTACACTTTCCGTCAGCACTTATCACGGCTTTTGTTATTCCTTGTCACCACTTACTTTGACTCCGAGAATATTCTGGTGTTTTGCCAAACGATCTAGCATGGGAGAATCCAAATTTAGTCCCGCAGCAACACCAGGAAAGTTGTACAGCAAAAGAGGTAGAGGACTTTTATCGGCCACCTCTTCGAAGAACTCGCAAATGGCGTCCTTGGACATGGCGAAGTGGAAGAATGCTGGCACAAGGACGAGCACGTAGTCTGCGTTTGCCTCCTTCGCGGCTGTACAATCATCGACGACGTCTCTCGTGCTCCCACTGGGATTGGTTCCGACAGTGATGGGCAAATCCGGTCTTCCGTTTTCCCGAGCAACCTCTCTGGCTAAGGAAGTAAGACGTACTTTCTCCTGACGAGAGAGAGCAACTGCTTCCCCGTTCGTACCAGCAAGCACAATTCCATGTATTCCAGACGTGATCAGGAAGGCAAGATGTTTCCGTTGAGTGTCCCAGTCAATCTCTTGGCGTGGTGAAGAATCAAAGAAGGTCAATGAAGGAACGTGAATGCCTGGTGGGTATGCATGGAGACTACCATTGGAAGAACCTCTGTGTTCGTTGGAAGGCATATTGACGTTGTGATGATCCTCGCTCAGGCCGTCTGACTCGATGGAATACTTTGCACTGGGTCTTTGCTTTGTGAAATGGACAGTACAAGGCTACATTGGAATGGGACACATCGTGCTTCGGTGACTACTCGCCCGCCTACACCACATGTCGTCCCATCACGAGCGGAGCCAAATAATGGGTACGCCGTCGGCGATTGACGGATCGGCTAAACACTCAGGCGATAGGCGTCGAGGCGAACGCTACACCACACCAAAACTGCCGGTAGTGTTGGACCGCGTGTTCTCTTCTCCGCCTCTCAACTCTTCAATCAATTGGAGATGGCTTCGATCCTTCATCAGTCCATCTGACTGTCTGTCGGAACGCTAGTCCAAGTCTTGCAGGATGCGGAGGTGGAGCTGTCTCCCCACAATCCTGTCCGCAGGTATTTGAGATACGAACCGCGAGGCAGCTTTCTGCACATTCCTTCACCTCCAACCCCGAATCTAGTCTTTCTTGGGACTTTGCTGTCCTGCATCTTGATCTTGCAGTCTCTCCTCATCGATCGCTTGTTTCAGCAAAGCGACACATGCTTCTCTAAGCGAGTGGCGAGTTATCTGCGCTGACACCAGCAGGACTGACATAGCACACCTTCAAAATGGGCTTTCAGAGGGCCCCAGAAGACAGGCCAACGCCTTCGGAAGTTTACAATTGGAAAGTTTATGCCTCTGCAATCATCGTATCTTTCGGAGTTTTGGCATACGGTTACGATTCGGCATTTATCGGTACGACTATCACGCAACCAGCCTTCAAGAAAGACTTCGGTCTTGATGGCATGACTACGGCTGAACAGAATGCTGTGAGCAGCAACTTGACGAGTATCTGTATGATCTTCTGCTCCCTATCACTTGAGACCCTTCTTACATATTCTGCAGACTCCGCAGGCGGCTTCTTTGGAGCTTTCTTCATGTTCTTCTCTCTCGAGCTACTTGGACGGTGGTGGACGGTTGTGGTAGCCAACATTATTTTCACAACCGGAGCCATTCTTTGCACTGTGCCAACACATCAACTTGGCTTGATCTATGCAGGCCGATTGCTGACTGGCCTTGGTGTTGGAGGGATCGCTGCTGTGTGTCCGATTTATGTCACTGAATTCGCTCCTCCAGCCATCCGAGGTCGACTGACGGGCTTCTTCGAGTCATCCTATCAAATTGGAGCGGTATGTCGACTCTTCAGTTTAACGCGCGGATGGAAACCCGTCTCTGTTCGACAACTCACCGTCACGAGGCCAAACGAAAAAGGTCGTGGTTTGGTTGAATCTTGATTGCTGTCAGGTGAGTCCCTCAATACGTTCTGACAGTTTTGCATAGGTCATTGGCTTCTGGATAAATTACGGCATAGTTCATACAATTAACACCTCGTCGTCCAGCGCATGGCGCATTCCGATGGGAGTCCAGCTGATACCAGCAGGTATGCTCGCTATCGGCATTCCGTTCCTTCGAGAATCTCCCGTCTGGCTCTTGAAACAAGGGCGTGATGGTGATGCCCTTCGAGCATACAGCCACTTCAGAAATCTTCCCATCGACCACGAATACATTGCTCAAGACATGTTGTTCGTCAAACGCGAAATTGAAAGCGAACGCAAGTCAGTTGATGGCCGGTTATCCTTCCGCAACTTCCTGAAAGACGCCAGCAGAGAATCGGTCATGAAAGGCATGCGGAACCGATTTGTTCTGGTCTTCCTGATGTTCATGTGGCAAGGTTGGAGTGGAGCAGCAGCAATCAACTACTACTCCCCGACTATCTTCACATCCATTGGTCTAACGGACACGACATTGTGGACGGGCATCTATGGCCTGATTAAAGCTGGAGGTTCCATCATCTTCTTCACGTTCTTCATCGATACTTTTGGGAGGAAGAGGCCTTGGATTGTCTCATGTCTGGTTTGTGCTGCTTGCCAGTATTATTTGGCAGGCTACATTGCTATTGGAGCACCTGTAGCCGGCGCCTACACGAGCCCCAGTACAATCGCTGGCGGCAAAGCTGCGACAGCTGCCATAATGATATTCGGAGCGACCTGGTCTTTCGGAGCGAATGGTTTACCCTGGATCATTTCATCTGAGATCTTTCCGTCCTCGCTGCGTAGCATCAGTGGTCCTTGGGCGGGCATGAGCGTATGGCTTTGGACCTTTGTTGTTACAAAAGCGCTGCCATCGATGTACACGAGCATGGGTTTTGGTGTTTACATCTTTTTCGCCAGTATGCTTGTCCTGGCTTCGTTGTATGCTTGGTTCTTCATCCACGAGACGAAAGGGTTGCGTCCAGACCAAATGGACGTCTTGTTCGGATTCGCGAGGCCTACTTCCAATCACATCGATGGCGACACTGAGATTGACACCTTAAAGGCCAATGTAGAAGCTCATACTACACGGATTGAGACGGTTTAGCAAACAGCTTGTATAGAGAATTTCAGCCACTACTGGTTGTTGAAACATCATTTGGGTTTCTCCTCCTTTCACTAGCGACTACACCAGTGCAAAGGCTTCCTGTGTTTTCAGAAAGAATGGCTCTGTAGAAAGCGCCTCAAGATTGTCTTCATAGCTTCGACCAGTATTGCTCTTCCTGAACGATCTTCGTCTTGACAGCTCTGAGAGTTGCGTCGGAAGAACGATCTGTGCTGTATAGATCGACTCCGTTTTTGGCTTGCCGGCTTTCCAACTTGCCGCTACAGATCTGGCCAGCCCCGCCGCCTCGCACAAGATTACGAGGTGGGCAGACAGATCTCATGTGCTCTCATGTGCTCTGTCCACCAACCAAGAACGCCAGCCGCAGCATCGTACAAACTCTCGTTCGAGCTAGATAGATACTCGTGTCTTCCCGACTCGCAGACACGATGCAGAGTCCATGTACTTTAAGCAACGAGCTCTACAATCCTACTCTCGCTCATCACAGCTTCATTGACACTGCAAATATCTCTTGGAGCTCTTTGAGACCACGGCATACCACTGCCAGTCCGCCCCAAATTCCGCCCAGCAGGATCCACATACCACACCAGACACCGCTCCGTCGGGACTTCCACTTCTGGAACATCGATTGCAGATTACACCCGGCAGAGTAGTATAAGACAAGAATCATGGCGCACTTCTTCGTCATGATGCCCCAGTCACCATCATTATACCACAGCTCGAAGCGGATAAGCAACCATCCATCAACAATGACACCAGACCAGCCAAAACGATCCGATAGCGCATGTAGCTCAGCCAGCAGCACTAGTGCTACCACTGGAATCAACTTAAGCTCTGTTTCGCGCAGCAACAGTTCTTCCGGTGCAATAGTGCGTACCTGGTCTTGCCGATCCGGTGCTGTAATAGTGGAAAGAGTATTTGAAAAGCTTTCAGACGAGGATGTCATACTGGTGCCCGTGAGACTCGAAAACAGATTCCGCACATCATCAATCGATGGCGCAGAAGACCTTCCATGCCGGTAAGAGCATTCGCCAGTCTATTCTCGGCATCGCTGACTTGGAATGCTGCTAGGCCGACACGTCGTTCTTTCTTTCGCCGACTGTCCACCCGGATAGCACCAAGTCTCAATGATGCTGCGGCAAAGGATGAGCGGTACCAGATAATCAAGATGCCGAGAGGAGAATATAAGAAATATTTCAAACGGGACAGGTTTGGAAATTATGAGGGCTCGGAGGAGGAAAGACAATGGTAAGTTTTGACATGTATTTTATGTCGAGCGTACTGACTATCTGACAGGGATGAGCAAGGCTTGAAGAGAGAGTATGCTGCATACCAGGACATACCATTGGGTTTGACCATATGAAAGACAATCTAGAACAGGTTGGCGAGGCCGATGCAGCATCTGGACGCATCGGAGTGCAATTCTCCCAGGAGAAGATCTGTGGCCTTCGCCTGTCCTTCTCGACTAGACTGGGTGCATACCCTGCTAGGCTGTAGGTGTTTTGAGCGTCGCAATTTGCACCGATGCGTCGAGACGATGTAGTCCAGTTGATGAAGTCCTCTCGTGAAGCAGAGTGTAGGAAGTGAAGGACAAAAGAGGGTGAGTTTGGATTCCAATGAGCTTGTTCCTGAATCGAAATGAACTTCTTCTAAACCAGTGTCCCGTTTGAGAGGCATCATGACTTTGGAGGTAGGTTTCGCCTCGTCAATGTGCGCTTGAAACATCCTGAGAGGTTGGCAATACTGGCAAAGATTTGATGCAATCCCAATCACCTTGCTTACTCCAGCAATCGTGGAGCGTGTCCCTGGATGGCAAATGTGGGACTGGCGGTGTGCTTGACCTGACGTGTCTCGAGCGTAGGAAAGCTGGGTACCTACATTAGAAAGGAGGCCGCTCTGAGCAACCACGTGCCAATGCTTCGCCTTGCCACACCGGCACCGGTGAGGTCCAATTCTACCGCCCTTGTCCCTGCTAGACATGCAGTGCAACCAAGGCATGTGGGAAGGCGTTGGTCCGAATTACATTTTCCCCTGCGTGCGAACAGTAGGGTTTCTGTGCTGGTGTTTGACAGCTCATGCACTGGTCTTGATCGGCGAGATTGTCTCACGCAACCTGCAGCTCTTCTACTCTCAGCACCTTGCTTCAAACACATGTGAAGCGTTGCGTCGATGCGAGAGGCTCTCTCCAGCGAGCCATCCTAGCGTCGTCGGGCTCCAGCGCTCGTGCTCGCCATAGTCCAGGCCAAGCTAAGCAGGATGAACGAGCACCATCGTGATCGCAATAATTAATTATACGGGCTCGTGGTGTGTGCGCCCAATATGAGGATTGTGATATCAAATTTGGCGGTGGACGCCGTTCGTAGCAGGAAACGGTCGAGATCACATGGATGCAGAAACAGACGCAAGGCGTGCGAGGCAAGGAATTCCCTTGTTCGAACACCACGACCACGACCACGGCTCTCACGTCATCAACCTGAGCTGCCCAAGGTTTGGCGTTTGGCGGTTAGGCGTTGCGATGATACGATGTTGGAGATCACATAGAACTATCAGATGTTTCATTTTCGCTCCTCGAACATCTGCTTCCACATCCAACTGCTTGTGCAACTGTACAACACTCCAGGGTACTGTAAGCAGCAACTGCACGGCGGGGTTCATAGGGCATCGACTACCCGCACGATCGAGGATCGTCGCGCTGCTGGCAAAAAAGCCGAGTCCGTGCTGAGTCCCTCTTCCTGCAAGGGCATCTGAGCACCAATCAAATCCCAGTCACTTTCTGGGCAATTGGGCGATAGCGTTCCGATTCTGAAGCGCGTCTGCGTCTGCGTCTGCGTGCTCTCTCGGTCCGCCCTCTGTCTTGTCTTGTCTGTCTGTCCGTCTGTCTGTCTATCTGTCTTTGCCCTGGGGCTACCTGTTCAACAATCTGTCCGACATTGGCATTTGTGAGAAGAATTGGAACGCGCCGTTGAAAGTGTCCTCAAGACCTCTGGACCTCTTCATCATCCTCATCAGCCGAGCGTCCGTCCGCCGTCCATGAAACTTCCAGGTTGTAAGTTGGAACCCTAGCCGCACAGCCCGCTTCTTCGCGTTTCTTCCACCTTCATCTTCCCTGCACAGTGCTGCTTCGTCCCAGATCTCAGCATCGCCTTACCAGGAACATATTGCGGCAGTTCTGATGAGTCCGAGACAGAAAGTTTTACATCACGTCGAGATTGACTCAGCGTCGGACCAGAATTATTGACAGCCGTTGCGCGCAAAGACGTTGCGCGCACATCACCGAGTGGCCCATTCAGCAATCCCATCGACCAGGGCGAACCACGCCGAGCCCAGAGGAAGGTGGAAACACGTTTGCGACGTGTCATTCACACCGAACTGCTGAATACATATCTATTTGCCCCATCCCAACCGCTGCTGCAAATGGCTGGCACGCGTAGACCCCCCGCGCTCGAGGTGTATGAGGATCCAGACGCTTACAACGCCAGCTCCACCACGCATGATGTTGAGGCTGCCCTGCTCCATGCTCTCGGACCATTAAGCGACGCGTCAAACAAGCAGAACGTCCAGCTCAACCCATCCACCGCCACCCAACCCGGCTCCTCGCCTTCCAAGAGGGACAGTTCTCCCGCCCGGCCAACGAGCTCTCACAATCTGGCCGACTTCCGGATATCACCACCGCGGCAACGAAACTTCACCGATTCGCCGCAGAAGAACGACGGCTTCTACGACATGTATCCTCACCAGGCTGTCGTGCAGCCGCTCTACCAGCAGTACCCCGCTGCATCTGCTTCTACCTACGACAAGGAGAACATGTTCACGGAGGGTGCATCGTTTGGCGACCTTACCTACGCGGGACCCGAGTATGGTTACAGGCCTCCGATGAAACGCAGCCTTACCGACTACCTGCCGCCAAAGCCTGTCGCCAAGAAGCAGAAGCTCCACAGCGATGATCAGCCTGTCGATCTGCCAAACCCAGAGGACATGCCTGCCGTCTCTGACGACGGCAACAAACCAGCGCATAGCTACGCCGAACTGATTGGTATGGCGATTCTGCGTGCCCCAAATCGTCGTCTCACACTTGCCCAAATCTACAAGTGGATATCCGACAACTTCGCATTCTACAAGAGTTCCGAGGGAGGATGGCAGAACAGCATCCGCCACAATCTAAGCCTCAACAAGAACTTTGTCAAGCAAGAGCGTCCCAAAGACGACCCCGGCAAAGGCAACTACTGGGCAATCAAGCCTGGCGAAGAGCGTCCATTCTTGCTCGGAAAGAAGCAACCTGTACGCAAGATGGCCAGCCCAGATGGCTCTCAGTACATGCACTGTCCTCCATTGTCTTCAGACCATGCATCGTACCGCCCACCAAGTGCGCCAGTAGTCAGCAACTTCACAATGGGTCCAAACTCTGTCAAGAGGGCCGAAACAAAGGACATTGACTCTGCCAAATTTCCCGACGACAACGATCTCTCCTCGGAAGGTACCATCCCGGCCTCGGATCCAGCTCTCCAGGAGGAAGAGAAGGATGTAGACGATTCCGCGGCCATGCCACCACCGCCGATCTTCATGCGTTCGTCGCCACCACCTCAAGACCTTGGATCTTCGCCTCCCACAATGCCTTCACACCGCAATGGCACACCGCCACCAGCGCTACGACTGCCATCTTCCAGCCGATCAGATGGTCGTCGGCGCAAAGTCGCCGGCCTGGCTGACAGCGGCTACTGGTCATCCATCGAATCTTCAGCAGCTCGTGGTGCAGCTCAGCAGCCTGCCCCTGAATCCGAGATTCGGGGTCATCGTATTAAGAAGGGCCGAGCAGAGGCTGAGATTGCACGCATTCGTAGTTCTTCTTTTGATAGCCCTAGCAAGGATCAGTCTCACTACCACGGACTTCCTGCGAACTTCGGATCGTCGCCAGTACGCAAAGATGACAACCCGCTGACCCCGGCTGTGGTCTTCAAACGTCCCGCGAGGCCGCCACCGTCTGTTTCACCCAATACCAACCTCCGTGATCACCGGAATCGAGTCAGAGCTCTCCTGGGTTCGCCCTCGAAGATGTTCAGCCCCATGCCGGAGCACAACAGCTGGAGTCCAGCGTTCACGCTTGGAGATGAAGGCATCGTTGGTCTTACACCATTTGTGTCGCCCTACAAGCAGGGCAAGACGCCATGGAGGCCACTTGCCGAATCATCCACTACTTACAACCTCAACAACAACGCTTTCGACATCTTCATCGATGCTCCTGAACAAGACATCGCTGCTCGTGGTTCTCCGGAGAAGCGTTCGAATAGGCGCCCATCTCTTGCGCGTGCTGCCACTAGCACTGGTATCCTTGCGGACATCACAGGCGCTTCCAAGGCTAACAACCTGATGCTACCGCCAGCGGGTGGTAGCCCATTCTCCCTGTCGCCTTTCATTGCGAAGCCAAACTCCGTGAAGCCAGTCGTCAAGCCGGAGTCGCCATTGAAGCAGTCACACTTGCCACCGACTTCAACCTCGACCGCAGATATGGCGTGGCTGGACGTTGGCCTCGGCACCGAGAACTTGCACCAATCTCGTGCTGCCAGCAAGAATGATACTTCGGACCTCTTCGGTGTTGATCTACACAGCGACGGCAGTGAGGAGGCCATTGATATCTTCCAGGATTTTGGCAAGATCGGACAGGCACATGCGATGCCAGCGGCAGATCGCTCAACGGGCAGCCCGGTCCGCAGGACCAATATGGGACCACCCGCACGTCCTAGCATCAGTCGCAGCAGCAGCAGCCGGTGGTAGACCACAATGTTTTACGGCCGGCTTGTACGAACACGAATGACGGTGTGACTGAATGACGACTTTACGACTGTGCTAGCAGGCGCAATGGAATCAGTGTTGCGCAGACGAGAGACGGCTGTCGGACATGATCCCATGAACACGAAATTGGTGGACCTAACAGCCTGACCACCAGGATACGATGACGGGCCAATCAATGCCTTCATGTTCTTACTTGGCAGCGCGCCCATGCTTATGCTTGATGTTTATGATTTGACGTCTCATGTTTTTGGTTGGAGTTTTGATCACGCTTCCTATGGGATCCTTTTGCGGTATGCCTAATCGCGCAATGCATTCCTTATGCTTGAAGGCACCTGTTGGTAGCGCTAGGTAGTCGAATTTGGCGCTTTACTGTCGGTGCTGCTCCTCTTCATTTCAACGAGGTTCTTGTCGAGCTTGTCGATCCACTCTCCCCGCGACTTGCCTTTCTCTTTCCCTATGTGGACTGTACTCGAGTCGGATGTTGGTGATCTTCATCGGCTTGTTCTTCACCATAGTCGATGTTTAGACCGTTGGGCGCTGAGGATGTACGCTAAGACAAGGAATAGCAACAACGTGAGGAGGTTAATATCATCAGCACTTTCAGGTCGTATGACAATGCTGCTCGGTTCACCGATCATATCTTGGAAATCATGTAAACATTTGTGGTTCATGCTTGGAGACAGTGCCGGCACTCGAGGTCCAGAACATACGGCGGAAGGGCAATGAGATTCAAGCAATGTGTGGGCTTTGATCTTTTCGGCTCTATGAATGTCATTGATGTGATATTCAGATGGCTTGTGAGATGCTTCGATGTGTGATGTGGAACATTTCGCTCTACTCACTGCGCGATTCGAATCGTGATCACTGACAGTGTATGACCGTGATGCTGCTGGCGTGTATCAAGATGAGAAATACGGCAATATGTGAATAAACACTCGAGGCACAGGTAGTAGGTGCCAATAAAGATCCAAAGTTCGCCAAAAGATCTCGTTGCATCGCCTCACATCATTCAACCCAACACCCGCAAGCACAGTATGACATAAGTTGTTGCTGTCACTACCCCAACACTAACCCTAGTCCACATGTGCCAAGATACACCACCAGGTGTAAGAGTCAATGTCCAGTGGGCACTCTTTGACGAGGCGGCATTAAGCCGATAGTAGCATTGTCGAACCACGAGTAAGCTCCATAGTGACCGAGGGACAAGCCAAGCTTTCCTTCTCCTTTAAGTATCCAGCTTGGCTATTCGTCGGAGCAGCGGCGCAGCAGCCGCGGCAGTCAGTGCGATGCGCGGAGTGCAGCTGCCATATTAGCATACGAAAGATAGATCGATGTCAATTCAGGGAGCACACTGTGCGACCAATGAGGACGTGGCTGGCATAGATTGGCGATGCTCCTTGTGTAGCAGATACACGATGTTGTCGATGTAAGAGGTGATGTCTACCTTGGAAGCCAATGCCGATCTGCCGGCCCGACTTTCGCACCCGAAACACTCCCCAGAATCCACTTGAACATGTTCGAAACACCATCAATGGATCAGAAAGTCGTGAATGAATAGCATTAGGTTGAAACTCGCGAAACTTGGATCCACGCAGCAGCGGACATTTATAATTACTCTATCAATATAGACATATGTATCCCATAAACCTTCCCACTACCAGTACCATAGCCATCGCATGCTAGCTGCATGGCTACTCGCATCATCAATGAACTCAACAAGCTCTCTCGAGCTCATGCAAGGTCCCCGATGTTCCAAAGTTGCACCAATGCGCGGCGAGAGATGCCTTGCCAGAGTATCGCAGAATTCAGCCGTACCGTTGGCTTTCCAGTATTCCCCCTTGTCCTCAGCAGACGGGACTCCCTTTATCGCCAATATGTGCTTCTCGCCAACGCGTCTGCTGGTGGTAGGGTTGTAATCAGGTGCCTTGAAAATGAGCTGCGATCCCAACATGATGGATGGTAGTTCCATCGATCTTGTTGCGGTACTGCTCCTGCCCAAATTGCACCCTGATCCAGATATCTCCATTTCTGAAGTCTGTGAAGACATGCGCGGGATGATGTCTTTCGACACTTCGCGAGCATTACGGGTCAGCCCAAGGCTGATATCGACGTAATTCTCCCACCGCATGTTGAAGTTGCGTAGTAGCCTGACGTTGAATTCGCCGATGCTGTCCATCCAGTGAATCAGGCTCGTTGAAGGTACTCCTTTACGGACATCAAACTGGACCTTGACTTTGCTGAAGTATGAAGGACTGGCTTCATCGCGGAGGTAGCGACATGTTCGAAGGATGGGAGCAAGCACAGGCTGGCTGTGTTGCTTTGTTCGTGGTTGGGTTGTTTCGATGCATGGGCCGATGTGTAGACGCTCATCGGCGAAGAGATATGAATAGATGTTCAATCGAACCTCTGCTGGCAGGCTGAGTAGAGTGGGAGTGCTCATAATGATAGTTGGTTGGTAGCGTCGTTGAAGAATGACCGGTCGATGCTTATCGAAGCGTTGATGAATGACTGACTGCCTGAGCGGATATGTAACGAAAGACTTGGATGTGTGGTTAGGTAATGAACGTCTTGATCGAATCGATGCCGAATTAACGTGGGCATCGAACAGTAAGTATATAAGCAGTCCGGTAGCTGCTCCGTGAATTGATAAATGCCCTAGTTGTTCCTGCCTGGTCGACTCAATGGCCCGGGTGTAGTCAGCGAAGTCGGTAAATGAGGTGAAGTCTATACTGCACGCCCACGAGGGCAATGATTCGCGTTTCCGGGAAGGCTTCGTCTGGAACCCGGACGACTGTATACAAAGCCACCCTGCGACTCTGCGGTCTAATCATTCCGGAGGAATTCCTTAGGAGCCGGCGATTCTCAAGGCGCCTGGGGCGGCTTTCCAGGGTTCAACGGTCCGATACATTTATTGCGTGCATCGAGGTACTGCTTGGCTCAAACACGAAGTTTCAAGATCCAACGATTAAATTCCATCGCTCGTGGCTCGTGCATAACCTCAAGAAACTCTGCATGTCCCTTTCATAAATCTGAGAGAATCAGAGATACTCTTTCATCGAGAGCCATCCAGGATGATACAGCATTGATTGGTTTCTTGTGAATAATATGGACGAGTCAGAGTAATCGCCGCTTTGTTGACTTGCAGCTTGCAGTCGCCGACCGAACGCAATGATCGTCATGGCCGTGTGGACGCATTGCAGGCTTGTGTTCGCAAGTCGTCGTAAAGAGCTAACATAGCCGTATCAAAACCCCAGAATGCAGGAATCTTGATTTTGTCGTGGACAGTAGGGCAGGAAACGGGCTTCTTTCGGCCGATCCAGATCCTGTCCTTTGCCATTTGCTTTTGAGCAAAGTTATGTCTCACTTGAGGTTTCCTGTCAAGAAAGTTCAGTGCTGGCGCCATCGAGCACAATGCGGGGAGCCTCCGACCAATGCCGCAAGTAGTTTCTTTGAAACCAAAACGAACACCTTTTGGTTCTGCATCTGTTCCTGCAGGTGTTGCGCTTTCGGTTTGACGCTACCTATGCAGCACTCTCGCATCAGCACATTAGCCTAGTAGCGATTTGCGGTTGTGAACGCGGTTTTCAAGTCGTAGTAAACCAACAAACAACAACACAACAACGGTCTATGTCTTCGCAGCTCCAATGAGAGTCGGTGTCCAGCGCCCTTCCCGATGACTGTTGTCATCAAGAGGACGCACTCTTCGCGATCTGCTAATCTAGTACAGAAACCGAACGCTGTCTGCCCTTTCGGCTTTTAGGCGTCTAGGATCTATCATCTTCGCACAGGCAATATTTGCCCAGACACAACGTACTTGAGAAGTCCGCGTGTACAGATCCTAATCCGTGCTCGATGTGGAAGTACGACCGACGTTTTCGTAGTTGGCGACTCTGCGAAAATCTTGCGAGTCGCGTGACCCGTTGAAGTTGGACTCGTTCCTATTCCTTCGCATCTTAGAAACGTGATGTTGGTATTCGATCTGCTTCCCGACGCACGTGAAAAGCATATCAGCTATGTGTGCATCCCGATGAGTTCGAGGAGGAATCTCCACGTGTATGGAAAGCATATCAGCCCGTCCGAATCAGAACTGCTACATCTTCGTTGAACTCAACTCATCCTGCAGGGCCAAGCCGGAAGATAATTGCCTCTTTACGGCCTGGAACGCTGATCAGTCATTCCGAATCAGTTCATCTCAGAAATAACTTATCTTGAAAAAACCCAAGCGAGCCTAAACAGGCCCGAAGTGTAATGTTCAAGGCGAGAAGATGTGAGCCTCGCCTAGCGGAAATACCCAAAACTTGCTCTGGTGTGAGGTATTCTCTTCAGACGCCACAAATGCCCAGATCATACGTTGATGTCCTTCGTATGGTTCTCGTACCGACAACTCTGAGTCGGGATGCCTTGTGAGCCTCGCATGTGCCGGCGAATGCGGCCGTTCTGTTCTTTGATTGCTCATAACTTTCAAACCGGGTTGAATGACCGACTCTTCATATATCGTTTCACGCTCCAGCTTAACTTCTTCCAACTTCCCTCCTCAATCGGCCAGCAGCAGATTCAGCTCTAGCCTCCGGCCAAGCATCGACCACTTCCTCCACCTCGTCCAAGAAAGAAGCACTGTTCAGCATTCCGGTCCCACCCAGCACTACCCTCACTCCCGGACTGCTCGCGTTAACTTGTGCGACCATTTTGGCTTCCTCATAAGTTGCTCCACCGACCATGAAAACGATGATATCCTGCGGCTTGTCTCTAGTCTGCCCACCGCCTTCAACAAATGGAAAGCTGTTCGTGCTCAGACGCCCCTTGATAAGATCCTGGAGTGTGTTCTCGAGTCGGGGAGAGTGTTGAGTGTAGACATTCTCCACACCGCGCAGACCGCGACTAAAGCGAGATCGAGCTTCCGAGAAGATATTGCTGGGCTGGAAAAGGTCTGGTATTCCGCCACTGGAGGGAATGGATTGTAGGGAATGTGCGTAGGACAACAGTTTGGGAATTAGGTTGATGCGGTTTCTGCTGATGTTTCCTGCAACGGCGAGTAAATCCATCAGAGCTGGAGTGTTATTGTTTGAATGTCCTGAGTATCGCAGGGCATATATGGCAACTAGTCGTAGTTTGTTGCTCGGAGGGACTTTGGGGTCCTGTATTAGTTGCTGGAGTGTCTTGATGTCGCTGGAGTGGTTGTCGTTGCAAGCCAGACTTTGCTCGAGCTCACTCACTTCGAGCAGACTGTCTGTGCCTACCCGTCTGCTGAGCTCGGTGACGAGTGTGACGTGTTTAGTTACATTGCCTGAAAGGCGACGGAACTCGGGATACTCTTCGACGAAGCGTTTCATGTCTTCGATGCTGTCGAGCTTCTGGCCTGATGCTTGCTTTGATGCGAATTGTTCAACGTATTCCTTTGCATTCTGGCCCAAGTCACCAAAATTCAAGTACATGTTCTTGGCGAAGAACGGGTCTTGATCTTGGGATAAGATGATGTCCTATCGTTCGTCAGTTTGGATCACAAAAAGAGACGGAGGCATGGCCTGACCTTGAATTCGGGCCTGACATCAGGCACATCGCCCAAATTGACTCTGCCATTCTCGATGCCGAGCAGCTCGTGCACCATGGCTTGGTAAGTCCACTGCGTGAGCAATGGTGTGACAGGATCGTCTCTCCGATCGACCAATAGCAATATCGGCGGTGTATCCAGTTTTCTAAAGTCGAAAAGCTGTTCCTCTTGTGTCATTGAATACCGCACCTCTGTCGCAAGCTTCCTGCAGAGCAGACTGTTCTTCTCGAATCGTATGAGCGGCTTCTTCTTCAGTGCGAGCAGCATCGCGAGGACACCTTCCACTGTTCGAGTGAGACTATCGTGGTTCCATGAGTCTGGCGAGGAGGAAAATATTCGCGTGGAGAGCGGTAGTGAGCAGAGCTCGGGGTTGATGACCAGGAAGTCGGCAAAGTACTCCACAATCGATTTGACAACTTCATGATCGTCTGCTTCGGCTAGACGTTCAAGAGAAGACTTCTTGATTATGTTGCTGAAATCTGTGTCAGTCAGAAGTCGTTCTCCTTGACTAGCCGGTGCGCAGATGGGCACGTACAGATGTGGTACTCGCCGTACCGCGGCTCCCTGAACTCATCAATGAGGAGCTGTATGCTGTCTGAAGATGGCCGTAAGAAGCAGAGACACCGTAGATGGCGCATCTTCTCGCGGTTCTGGTCATCGAGGCGGTTTGTGAGGTAGACGGAGTGGTTCAGGAGCGCGGACTGCGTCGTTGCGGACGACACAATGGGTACCTGAGCGCATCAGCTTCGCAGTCCCCGCAGGATATTTTATCACGATACACTCATGCGCATACAGTGTCCTTGTCCAGCAGCAATATCTTCATCTTGGCCGCGCCATCAGGAGCAGCAGTGCTCTCACCCTGTGTTATGATTTTGGTAACGTAGCCTTGTACGCTCTGAAAGACATCCATGATGGGTCACCTCAGCAGTTCCGTCGCGAATGCCGGGTGAAGGACAGATTATTTCGTGCTTTGATTGCGGTTTGGAACTTTGGATGCAGCTGCACCACTGGATGGTAGCTGTAGCTGTTATTTAATACATAAGAGTAGTTACGCTACTCTTGTAGCTATTAACCTACTGTACCGGCCGGGCTGCTAGCTTTAGCGCGGGCGCCATCTTCAGACCCTGGTGATCCATCATCGGCGGAATTCACCGCGATGGCCATGAGGACCACCGGTCCTGTGATGAGGCAGTGACGCCCTTTACGTTCCTTCCACCACGGATCGGTTTACTGGTTTACTACTCTTGTGCTGTCATCTGCTGACATTGCAAGTTCTTCCTAGTATCGTCACATCGAGAAGCACTGAAGTCACCATCTTCCGGATTTAGTCACTTTGCTCCGATTGCGGCCTGATTCACTTGACACTGAACCTCGAATAAAGACCAACCTTCGCTGAGCAACTCGCCCAAAGCACACCCAACACCTTCACCTCCTCGCTCGCCATACATCTTCGGGTCATCAACGGCTCGGCGTCAAGTCAGATTGAAGTCAGCAGCGTCACCGTCTTAGACACACGACACACCTGCAGCCTCCCGAAAGCCGACATCATTTGTCCTGCGCGTCGAGTCTCGCATACCACTACCCAACGCTCTCACCTCCTCACCCAAAGCCATGGCTGAGAAGATCCTCCAAAAAGAGTTCAAGGATCTGTCCAAAGAAACCTGGACCAACATCTCCCTCATCAACGAGAACATCCTCGAGTGGAGCGTCGCCCTCATCGTCCTCAACCCCGACTCCGACTACTATGGCGGCTACTTCAAAGCGCGCATGTCGTTTCCCCGAAATTACCCTTACGAACCACCAAAGTTGAGCTTCGAGCGGCCTCTGTGGCACCCGAATGTATACCCAGACGGCCGCCTGTGCATCTCCATCCTCCACCAGCCCGGTGAAGACGTTATGAGCGGCGAGGCGGCTGGTGAGCGCTGGTCACCCGTGCAGCGTGTGGAAAGCGTGCTCCTCTCTGTCCTCTCCTTGCTCGACGACGCTGAGTGTAGCTCGCCTGCCAACGTCGACGCAGGCGTGCAGTTCCGCAACGACAGAGCAGGTTACAAGGCGCGTGTTGAGGCCGACCGTGAGACTAGCAAGAACGACATTCCCTCCGGGTTTAAGATGCCGACGCATGAGACTGCCTTCCAGAAGGAAGAAAAGGTCGAGCCGGACTTCAGCTGGAGCGACAGTGAGGCGGAGGATGATTTCGGGGATAGTGACGAAGACGAGGAGATGTTTGATGAGGATGAGGGCACTGATCAAGAGGACGATGAGGAGTAGCATGCTTTGAGCAAAGTAACGCGGGTGAGGGGAGAGAATGGCTGGCTTGCTTGCGATGAATATATGTCATTAGGTTACGACATTTGGGACGAACGGGCACGGCGTTTTGCTTTTTTGCTTTCAGCGTGGAGTTGGCTGGTTTCCTCTGGGGTCTGGGTCGATAGAGAGCGGCGGTGACTGCACGCATTTCCCGACCGAGGGAGCATTTTCTGGGATGTGCATATCAATAGAGCTGCAGCTTCGAACAGACTCACAGGTGCTGAATGAACGTCTGTCAAATGTGTTGCAAAGATAAAGATGCAGGCGCAGCCTCAATTGTGCTGGCATATTTGATCTCTCGCAGGCTTGGGTAGCATGGCTTATAGGTACCTTACTGCCGAAGCGGCCTCCAGTGGTGCACCCTCCAGTAACATGTTCGAAAAACTTACAATCCCAATTCGCTTTCCATTCAAAGGCCGTATACATGGTGGAATAAGGTAGCCACGGTAGGCTACTCATCTGCATACTGGGGGTAAAAAAGAACTGATAACCTGGAACGTACGAAGGTAGAACTAGACCCCGCAGGCTCTCTTCAATCGCAAACGCAGCTGTGAGCTCTCAAGCAAACGCGGACATTTGTGCCTTGCCGCCTGATTAGGTGACGAAGCCATCATTGCTGATATTGGAAGTGATAAAATACATATCAACGAGATACACCACCATCTTCGTCATCATCAATCATCAACAACAACCATCCACCATCAACCTCCGCCATCAACCTTTGTACCTTGCATGTGCCGTCGCGCCAACCCTCGGCCCCGTCCCGCCGATCACACACGTGCGTTGACGTAAGCGAAGTGAAAGAAGCTCACGGCTTGCGCGATGTCCAACAAGAAGCGAACGATCCCTTATGGCCGCACGTCTGCGCCTGCTCACAAAAGGAGACAAGTCGACCCTGCCACCGACTTGGTTCAATTCGTCGATCTTTCCAACGACGACGTCGCCGACATGGGCCTCGTCCCTAACACCCTCTCCACAGATCCATTAATACCGAAGCGGCCAACATCCCAAGCCGCAGCCATGGCCTCAGAACCGTCGGAAGATGCGATCGGTCAGGTGCAGGCATTTACTGGATGCCAGCGATCCGTGGCCATCAGAGCTCTCAAAGTCAAGAACAACGAATCACAAGCTGCTGTCAATGCGGTCCTCGATGGCGAAGACCTGGAGAAGCTGGAGAAGGATATGGGCTGGAACGAGGAGTCAATGAACAATGTGCATCCCCTGGGCGCCAGCGCGGCGCCCACCAGAGGCAACTCACCGGTGGGATCCATGCAGCCGACCAGCCAGGTTGAAGCAGATTCTCAGATGGCTGCTGCCTTGGCGGCATCACAGCAGGAGACGGGCGTGGTCAACGCGGACGGCAGCAGCACGATGATTGGTCCCTCAAATCGACACGATACCAGCAATCAATGGGCAATGGTGCGTTATGGCGCTCAGGAACTGTTGGCTGAGCCGGAGATAGCACAGCGAGTTCAGGAGAAGCACGCTGCGGAGCCACGCCTTGTGAAGCACCTCACTGACGGCGACTATACTCCCAACTTGCTAACCATTTGCCACGCGATCCCCGCGGCGAGAGAGGCTTTGTTGTTGAAGAATTGGCTCAAGAACGATTACGGCTTTGATGAGGGGTGGTGGAGAGGACAGCCCATTCCCATGCCCACGGTGGTACATGTCGCAGATGGGTCGTCAGCAGAGACGCTCACTGACAAGCAGGAAGAGGTAATTGCTGAGGTGCAGCGTTTGATGGCGTTTCTCGGTCATAGTGACAGAATCTATGCTTCGACTGGAGGCCTCACCGAGACCAAATTAATCAAAGAGCACAATTTGAGTAGTGGAAGCTTGCTGGAACTTTTTCTGAAGAGCTGGTCTGCTGCTGTGGAGCCAAAGGACGCCGCTGTCTCTGGCATATTCACCACCAAGGTGGGCACTACGGCCAAGGATGGCATGGATACACCGTACTTGAGAGTAGCCGATATCTCCGTTCAGTCGGAGCAAGGCACCAAAAAGGACTTGTCTGAGCTCCTGGACGATCTCCTTTGGAACAAGGACCTCGAAGACGACAATTACATCGAGCAGCCTGCCGACGTTTTTGTCGTGACTTTGAAGCAAGCAGACTCTAAGAACAAGCAAGTCAATGTGGACGTGCCAGCTTCGCTCTCCTTGGATAAGTATCTTCAGGAGAATATTGCATCTTCCCGTATTTTGCGCCAGAGTATGGTACAGGCGCGTTCCAAAATTGCCAAAATTGAATCAGTTGAAAAGAGACTTACCACTTGGCCTTATTTTGATAGCCAGAAAGCCGACAAGGAGAAGGCCAAGCTCGGGGGAGAGCGTGAGGAAAAGCTTGAAAATGCGAAAGATCAGATCGGGCCCAAGGAGATGATCGTCGAAAATGTCGCTTCGGAGAACGCCAACGCCCAGGTCGCAGTCAAGGATCTACTCGCGCACTCGCTCGCGCATTTCTCCGGAGAGAACCGAAAGAATGCAGACGCAGCCGATTACCCTCCAGATCCCGCCCCGCCTGAGTATTCTGATATTGCCGCCAAGCTGGAACGAGTCATGGAAGGCATTGAAGACAAGCTGAGACAACTTTCCATCAACAAGGAGAAGACTCGGAGTATGCTCTCAGATCTTTCCAAATCACTACCCTCAAGTGCGGGTGCTGAAGGCCCGAAATACCGGTATCATCTCCGCGGTGTCGCTACCAAGCCCAGCATCACCTATGTGTTGACACCGAAGTCTGACAGCGACGTTGAGATGACTGGTCAAAACGTCGATATGGAAATAGATCTCGAAGACAGCACGCCAGCAGGCATGCAATGGTGGCGTTTGGCTTACGAATCGAACGGATCCAGCGCAACGATCGAACGAACGAAAGCCGCGGACTACGACGTCCTGCGTGCTGTAGAGCTTGAGCATGAAACTGCACTGCTCGTATACGCCAGCGACCGTGCTGTTGCACCGCCAGCAGATTCTGGCTCAGATCTTCCGGAGCCGTTGCAACAATTCGTTACACGCGACAATCACCAATTCAAATTGGATCTGGATGCTGCAAAGCGGGATCCTCCCTCTTACCACGACTTCTCAACCATTAGAAATTCCATCGAACGAAGGGATAGCAACGATAGCACAGCCGCGATGGGACCAGATTCACCACCAGTAGATGAGATTCGCTTGACTCCAGAAGAGGATGGGTCTGGGGATGTCGAGATGGCGGAGAAGACGAACTCACAATCGCTTACATTGAGTCGGGACACGGCCATGAGCGGCGTGTCCGAGAGTCAGGATACGGGTGTTGGAGGCGGACAGCACATCGAGCACGCGGATGTGGATGTTGTGAAGAGGCAATAGGATGCCGACCTGACTCTGCAAGTGCAGCACGTCGAGCATGCAAATGTGGAGTATACAGATGTGGAGGTTGGGAAGAGGAAATAGGCTGCCGACCTGGCTCTGCAAATGCTCGTGGAACATCTCGCTGACGAGGAAGGATGGATCGACGACATCTGAGGTCATCTGCCACTAACTGTGTCAATAATTACAGTGCCTCAGTATGCTTTGATACCAGAGAGACCTCGCACATTGATGGCACTGATTTCGAGGTGGTCCACTTCTCGATCTTTCCTGTCGTGGATTTCCAGAGGTGACCTTGCACAGATCGTTTTGAAGATATGCGAATGCTTCGCCTCCGCTACCTGAAAGGAAATTTGTCAAAATGAAAACCACTCAGCCGGATATCTTGGTATTGAACATGAGCAAGCCTTCTCAACAGTACTCTCTCGAGATGGTCGTTACCTTTACAATCACAAGAGCTTGTAAAGTCGGTCGTCAGACGGCATGAGACAGGGTCGATTGAGCAAGAGCCTCGGGTAGTTCTCATGATCACTAGCTCTGTCTGAAAGATGCACTGCTCAAAACGCTGGCTGATCCAACGTCAAATCCGAAATCACCTCAGTGACCTACACCAGAGACTTCTTCTTGATCCCCAAGGCCGCCGAAAAGTCCTTCTTCTTCTTTGTTTGTCGCGTGAACGTCTGAGGCGGAGGCATAGCAGCTTTTTCTTCTCTCTGTCGTGCCGCCATCTCTCCTTTCGTCTCTACAACAGGTTCGTCCAGCAGTAAATCATCTTCCAATCGCCGGACCCTCTCCCCTGTGCCACTCTGAAACGCAATGCGTGCCTGTTCCTCAATTTCCCTCTCTATTCGCTCCGCCTCCTCGTCCCTATTTTCCGCCACGGAAACCGTGCTAATCTCTCCTCCCTTCCCTATTCTCTCACGTGCTGCATTTCGATGCCTCACATCGTCCAACGCATCCGCAATAGCCATCTCCGTTTTCGCATCGAGCGTCTTCTTCTCCAGATCCTTCATCGCATCCCTCTCCTCCTCCTCCTTCGCAATCCGATCTAGTCTCTCCTCCTCTGTCTCCTCTGCCAACTGCGCTTCCCTCCAAGGCTCATAATTCCGCTTTGCACCCCTCTCACATGTGTAATCCATATTTTTGGGATCAGTTTTGAAAGTGATTTCAGCGGAGCATCGTGTACAGCGGATGTAGAAGCGAAAGATGGATATCGCGTAGTACTTTTCTTCCGTGGTTTCTTTGCGGGCGTTGAATTTGCGGCCTTTGTAGATGTATTCGCCGCAGGAGGTACAGCGCATTGGGAAAGGCGCCATCAGACGGACTGTCTGCACTTTTGGACCGACTTGCTTGGGACCTCGTCGGCGCTCGATTTTGGAGGGATCGAAATCCGGTGGGTAGTATTTGGTGAGGACCTTGCGTTCAGACATGGTTGCGGAGTGTTGCGGTAATGATTATGGTGGTGATTAGCGAGAGATTTCCAAATGGTGAGTGTGTTGGTGAAAGAACTTCGGAAGATGCTGATGAGAAGAAGTGAGCAGATGTGAAGGTGAGTGAGAAGACAAAGATGTCGTCGTGATCTTTGCCCTCGTAACCAACGCACTAATGAAACCCTAAGTCAGCCCTGTAGAATACCCCGCGAGCGTCGCTTCAGGTTAGGTTGTCAACAATAAGGTGCCTTGAGAAGATGGTCTTGCTCCATTGCTCTTCTCTCTGGCAGGTACGTTTTGACATCACTTTGATATTGCGTTTTGACTCGCTAATCATTGAGCAGGCGCGAATTGATGTTTGTGTTGCTCATATGCCTCTAACACTCACCTACATGACATGACATCGGCCGCGCAGTATGGAGAGCTATTTGCGCAATTGGCGTCAGGACGCGCTCGATAAACACCAGTATGATTCCGCCATCTTCGTGGGAGACAAGCTGCTGGCCATAACGCGTGCGCGCAATTCCTCTCCACTACACTCATCAAATCTTGTCTAATTTAGCTCCCTCGCGCAGACTCCGACGACGACGCCTTTGCACTCGCGCAAACCCACTTCGCTGCTGGGAACTACACGCGAGCGCTTGCTTTTGTCCTACGATCTGAATTGGCAGCCCGCTCGCCGGCGTCGCGCTATCTCGCGGCGCATTGCTACATCAAACAAAGCCAACACGAAGATGCACTGGCTCTGCTCGGGGAAAAGAATCCGCTGCATCTGGTGACATCCTCGGATCCCGCACGGCGGAAGCTGCAGCACATTGGGAATGGGTTGTCCGTCAAGCAGCACGGAAAATCACGGATGCCAAGCCAAACCGACAGGATAGACCGGAGCGAAGAGCGGGATCGAGAGAGTCCCGACAACCTCAAATATGAAGCCGGAATGTGCTACTTGAGAGGATTGTGCTTTGCAAAGCAGAATGCCTTTGATCGCGCAAAAGAGTGCTACAAGGATGCTGTGCGGATAGACGTGCAGTGCTTTGAGGCTTTTGATCAGCTAGTCAAGAACTCTCTCATGAGCCCGGGAGAGGAGTGGGACTTTCTCGACAGTCTGAGCTTCGACAGCATACAACCAGACCCGGCAGAGGCTTCTGCTCGCTCAGAAGCAGCCGACTTCACGCGGAACCTCTATTCGACACGACTATCAAAATATGCTCGGCCAGAAGTTTTCAACAGCGCGGTCGAGACTTTGTCAACTCACTACCAGCTCGGCAAGAACGCGGATATCCTGCTGTCCAAAGCCGAGCAGCTCTTCACCAACTCTCGATTTCAAGATGCGGTCAATCTCACAACTCAAATTTTAACTGTGGATCCGTACAACTTCGCATGTGTACCTCTTCACCTAGCACTCCTGGCCCAGCTCGGTCACACGCACTCGCTGTTCTCTCTCTCGCATGATCTGGCCGACACACATCCAGGAGAGCCTTGCACATGGCTCGCCGTTGGTACCTACTATCTTTCTATGAACCGCGTCCCCGAGGCGAGATCTTACTTCTCCAAGGCGAGTTTGATGGATCCTCACTTTGGTGCCGCATGGATTGGCTTTGCGCATACGTTCGCTGCTGAAGGCGAAAGCGACCAAGCCATTGCGGCATACAGCACAGCAGCACGGTTATTCCAAGGGACGCACCTGCCTCAGCTCTTCCTTGGCATGCAGGAGATAGCACTGGGTAACCTCACCATAGCCAGGGAGTACTTGACCGCAGCCTGGGGTCTCTGCGATCGGGACCCACTTCTCATCAATGAAATCGGGGTCGTTGCATACTTGGAGGAAAACTTTGAAAGTGCAGTACGGCACTTTGAACTCGCACTGCATATCGCGGATGACAATGGAGCGCCAGCAAACCAGTATACCGGCACGCGACTAAACCTGGCACACGCCCTCCGAAAGAGTGAGCTCTTTCAAGCCGCGCTCGACCAGTTCGACGAAGTCATCAGGCTCGGCTTGCGAGACGCAGGCGTATTCGGGTCAAAAGGCCTCGTACTTCTGGAGCTAGAGCAGCCTTTTGAAGCTACCATTGCATTACATGAAGCTCTCGCAATCAGTCCACAAGATCCCATCGCGAGCGATCTGTTGGCCAGGGCACTCTCTCAACTAGAAGATGTGGGTGTTCTCGGAGGCGCAGACGAACACGATGTCGATCTGGGCCTTCACAACAAGCTTGCACAAGTTCGAAAATCACGCGGTGCTCCTGGTGCTCGGAGAAGAAGACCGGCGAGGAGGCTTGATGATAGTATGGACCTCGGTGGCGGCACAAGTATACCGAAAAGTCAGCTGGGGATACCTTAGAGGGGTGTGCCGCAGACCTAGACCTGAAGTCCTGTACTGAAATCGAAGCCCAAAAGGCACTGGATTGTTGGACTTGGATTGTCTTTGCATAGCGTATGAGGGCTTGGAAATGGACCTACAGGGTAACTGATTGCATAGCGCCAGATGGAAAGGAGTGAGCGATTTGAGATTCCTTTCGTAGGCTCCGATATCGTCGATTGGATATGTTGAGCGATTGAAGATCGTTCTTACATCGTACCGTTGCGTCGAATCAACGGTCCACGGGTGTCGACCGCTGTCTGGTTCCCAAACGCCAAATTGTTTTCCGTGTCAGGAGAGGTCGCCAAGCTGGCATATTCTGATCTATTTTCCATAGAGGTCAACGGCCAACGTCTAGCTCCCACGATTCCAAGGCCACAAGTTGATCTTTTGACCGAATGGCCGTGCTGTAGTTGGAAATACGAGGTTTAGTGTGAACGGCATGCGGATTACGACACTGTAGATTCCTGGAAGAGGTGCATATAAGCTCTCCACGCACCGAGTCTGGACGAACATAGGATGGCTTTATATCCGCTACTAAACGATCTCGTTCACATGTGGTCTAGTGTGAGCTTGAAGGAAACAAAGCATACCAATTTGCCCAGATAATATACGAGTGAACAAAGAAGGCCACAAGTTTACACCCACGCGAGCCAATTGCTCCTTGAAAAACAAAGAATGACTACAAAGGCCGAAGCGGATACGGCGTAGAATATTGAACCTCATTTCGCCTCCTCCATCAAACTTGTTCCTACTCACGCACTGCCTAACCTACACAGCATACCAGGCAAGCCTGAACTCGACATTTCTCAATCTTGAACCACTCTGTCAGATGTCTACCGTCACAGCAAGCCCATCTGCATTGGCAGCTTCCATTCCAAGAGCTGTCTTCAGCTTCGGAACTCAGAAATACACAGCAATACAAACCGCCGGCCCAAGCCAGGCAGTCATCGGTAAGGCAACCATCACTGCCGGAGGTCAAGCACTTCAACTGGATGGAGGATACGCCAGCTTGGCAACAAATGGATTGGTCTACAAAGCTGGCTCGATCCAGTCCATAGCCTCGACCAGCTCTTCTTCGAGTGTAGTGACTGGTGGGAGAGTAGTCCTGACGCTTGCATCCACGACACTGACAGCCGTCGCTCTCTCCGATGGATCCATAGCAGGCTCAGAAACAATCGGAGCCAGCAGCTTTGACTGGGTGGTCGGCCAACAGACCTTGACTCCTGTCTCTGACGGCATTGTTGTGGAAAGTGGGACTGTGAAGGAGACTTATACTTATCAATTGACCAACATCACCGAGGGCGCCGATGTGACAAGAACGACATTGACGTCTTCGGCGACCACTCCACTCTTAACGACGACGAGGGAATCAGCTTCGCTAACATCTTCTCCAACGACGTCTTCTCCAACGACACATGCAGCGCAGCAAGCTACGTCGAGTGCGGTTGCACCAGCCGTCACAGAGACTACCACTGTGACTGCTATGCCCAGCAATAGTAGTGCTTTCCCTCGTGGAGTGAAGCTCGCATGGATGGCGATCACATCTCTTCTGCTTGCATTATTATTAGCTGATTGAATAGCAATATCATTTATGGCTTTGAAACTGTGATGAACGGTGCTTCTGACAATGGAAAGATCTTCTGGTACAGACGTTGTCTGATGAACGTTGCAGGTACCAATCGCTCGGCCCTGCAATCTTTTCCAATCTTTCGAGAAAGCTTCGATTGTAGAGACCAACTCATCTCCTCCAAATTCCAATCTCCTTGAACGGTCTCGACTCTAGAGGCTGAGAGTTGGAAAATTGCAATTTGATGCATTCTCTCGAGGCCACACGTGCAATCCGCCGCTTCACGCGAAACGGCCGTTATATCTGGGACCAATGTCGTGAGGGTCGGTCGAATGATAACAATTTTACCAGTGATCCTGCAGTTCAGCAAAGGCGACTTCGCGACCGACCACCTCGGCCGGCGACTTTGTTATTGTAAGCTACATCACAGCATGGCTCCGCCTTGTACGACCTGCAGAGAAGCGACATTGATCTCCACGTGGCACTGGCCGATTGCAGAGCCAACCACTCTCGACATGATCCTTGACGTTTCAGCTTCAGTCGTATGACTGTATCACAGGTTACGACATGGGCGGGTGCGAGTTCCCGCGAGCAGAAATAAATATATGTTTCTGGTGCGAACAGCAGCAGTCTCGCTGAAGTACAGTAGCTGAGAGTCTTGTTCTAACTTCTGTGCGAGGTGCGCGAAATAATTTATTGCTGAGCAATTCCAGATGCGACGTTGTCGATCCGGCAATGTCAGGCCGGTCATGTCTGTTGTAACGCCTCTTTTACGGATTTGGTGCTGAAAACGGATCGAGAGCCTTTGCCTGTTCTTGTCACAAGGCTTGACCATGGTCTCTACTAAGCCGAGGTCTGTGGATATCACGTTCACTTTGATGCGTCCAGATGCGATCTGTGCGATGTTCTTTTTCGACGTCCAACCTTCACATCGCATGGTCTGCGACTCGCGAGGTGGTTGTTCTTCGAGCCTGCAGAACAGCGCGTCATCCCACGAGGTCGGCTTGAAGACTAATTGTGCTTGGAGCGTTCGAACTTCAACGAGCCAGCCCCTAACCATGAATGCGGAATTGGGATCCCAATCGTCACGGATAAATCGGCAGCGGAGAATTCCCAGCGCATTGCCGTCTTGTGAGTTGTGAATGCCACATGGTACGGCCACCAAGCAGAGGCAGCATCCTGGGCCGTATTTGACCCTGTTGTGACAGATGCGCGGATGCTTGTTTTCGAGTGACACCTGTGCTGCTTTGCCGTGTGATGGGAGAGTTCGGCACGCTGATGTGAAGTCATCCCAACGGTGAAGCAATCTTAAATGAGCGCCAAGGGGCGCTAAGTAGGCGAAGCGCTGCGGGCCGTCAGCTAGCCTGACGTTGGCCGGCGAATTAGAGTTCAGGGCCACTAGTGCACTGCAGGTACAACCTCCTCCAGTGCTCCTCCTTCGTGTTGCCAAGTTCTTCCACCGACAGCTCACGTTTCCTCACCACATTCTTTTGCAGTCAATCGTTCTCTCAGACAGCTCTCGGTGCAAGCCAAGCGCTTCACTGAAGTTGTCGTTCCATTCATTTGAATAGATACTTCAGCAGCAAACACTACATCAACCAACAGTCGAAAACCCCTTGCAAAATCGCATTCCAGACGGCACGACACGACACGCGACGTCTTGACACAGCACGAGCCTCGCGCAGCCTCCCGACATCCTCGATTGAGCATTGCCATCTCGGACGCATTGGTCAACTTCTTTTCTGATTTGGACCTTTGCTTAGCATCTGCGCGCCGGAAACGCAGCATTATCGCGCAGGCGCTCTATCACCCACACTCGCCGCTATGAAGTCTTTCTCAACCACCGTTGCCACTTTGGCTTTGGCTGGCAGCGCCGCCGCCTTCTGGCGTATGCCTTGTCGCTCAGAGACTGGTATTGCGCGCATCGATCCTCTGGTCGACCCGGGTGCCATTGCGGACCACTCCCACATTGTCTTTGGAGGTGGCAGTAAGTCTGAGTCGTGAAGGTTCCTGCTATTCGAGACTAACTCGTGCAGACTTTGGCCAGAACGCCGACTATGAGGCTCTCGCACAGTGCCCAACCGAAGAATACAACTGCACGTCCTGTGGAGTACATCAAGACAAGTCTGCGTACTGGACTCCACCGCTCTACTTCCAGCATGCAAATGGCACCACTGAGATGGTTCCGAACGTCGGTGGTATGCTTGCGTGAGTATCCACCACTTTGATTCTGTTATGCTCCACTTTGGCTAACTTTGCCACCAGCTACTACCTCTTCTACCTTGACGACCTGGTGCCATTCCCTGAAGGCTTCGAGATGATTGCTGGTGATCCAACTGTTCGTAACTTCACTGGCCCATTCCCAGACGAGCAGTTGAGCTACTGGCCTACCGACCCGACCGACCAGTTTTTCCTGCAGCAGCGCGCGCTTGGCTTCAACTGCCTCAACTACGCCAAGACGCCTGAAGCATCACTCTACCGCCACCAGTTCCCAGACAAGGATTACATGGACGCCAACTGTGTTGATGGACTCCGCCTCGAACTGGCCTTTCCCAGCTGTGGTACCGGAGCCAAGGATTCTGCCAACCACAAGACCCACGTTGCCTACCCCAGTCTGGTCAAGGAGGGAAACTGCCCAGAAGGCTTCGACGTCCACTACCCATTTCTCTTCTTCGAGACCATCTGGGCCACCAACGATTTTGCTGGCGTGGACGGCCAATTCCTGATTTCCACCGGAGATCCAACCGGAACCAGCTACCACGGCGACTTCATCATGGGATGGGAGTCGGCTGACTTCCTTGGCCAGGCCATCGAGACCTGCACCGACGCTAGTGGTGAGGTCTCCGACTGCCCACTCTTCGACCTCCAGTCCGATTCCGACGCTGCTCAATGCACGTTCGCGATGCCAGCGGATCTTGAAGACGATGACTGCGCCGGTCCCCGAGACGGTCTGCCAGTGGGTGTCCCAGTTCAGTCCGGTCCGCAACCGGCCACGAAGTACCCTGTGGTTGGCGAGACCGCCGCTGCCTCTTCTTCAGCGACCTCACCGGCATCATCCCAGACTTCCGTATCATCAATTCCTACATACGCATCAGCCAAGTCGACGAGCTCGACCGCTGAAAGCGCAGCCATCCCGACCGCTTACTCAAGCGAGGTTAGCGCAGCAGCCGCTGCGCCTGCAACCACTGCTGCACCTTCCTACTCGGCGCCCGCAAGCTCTGACGACGATCTGACCACCACATGGATCACCAGTGGCTATGAAGTCTATGAGATGGTCATTGTGGAGACCGATGTCACTGTGACTGCCACTGGCAGCGCCGCTGCGTATTCCACCCCAAGCTCAACTCCAAGCGCACCAAGCTACAACAAGCACAAGCGCCACATGGAGAAGCACCAGCGTCGTCACCTATAGTTTCGCTGTGGAGATGATCATTTTCCATTTGTTACATATTACATGTATCTGGGTGCATCGATGGTGTTGATCTGGGGATCTTCTAGCACGTTGGGTTCTTGGATTAGGTTTATCATTGGCGAGAAGCATAAGAAACACCAAAGAGCAGCATTGCCGCGGTCCGCAGGCTGGTTCTGCGTCGCAGATCTGTAACATACTAAACGATTCATGGTAAGGAATGAGCCCGACGGCATTCATCAGGGCAGGCATCAGGCTCTCATGGCTGCTGGCTGCTAGCACACTGCTGCTGCAACCACTGCCCGAAATTTTCATCGCGTAAATACTTGAACTCTTCCATTCTTAGCATGTGCCTCAAAGTCTGTTCTGAAAGATCGCAGCCGAGCAGTTGATCATTCCGTAAGGTAGGCTTCCCTCACCATGCGCGGCAACAGACAACGTTCAACAACTTCCTTCGCATGTGTTCCCTGTCACTCTCTCCTTGACGCGGAGCAAGCGGAAGTCTTGACAGGGCCAGGGAATGAAGCTGAGACGAACAGGGCTCGGAGCTTTTCATTCACTTTCGCATGATTACGTTATGCTGGTACATACCTAGTACATACATGTACGGAGGTCCGAATCAAAAGTCCTTGCCGGTCAGGCCTAGGATCTTCTGAATCAATTCTTAATCAATCTTAATCAAGCTACCGGCAAGGTCTTTTGATTCGGACCTCCGTAGGTGTAGGTACATTCAAGCCTATTGCCAAGCTGTAAGGCGTCTTCATGCTAAGCACGAGTCTCTGCCACAGCCTGTTATCACCCGCTCCGTTGTGACTGCTGCTCTGCCGGATTTCTGGAATCAAGCATAGCTGCCAACATGAGAAGTATCACCAGGAATCTTGTCAATCATCATGCGCAAACCCTTTCAACAGTCGCTTCCGAGACGTTTGTTGCTCTGAGATCATTGAGAGCCTTTGCACTGCTAGAGTCCTCATTACAAGGCAGAGAGATCAGATCGATTGAGCAACGTCCGTTCATAAATTTCATCTTGACAGCTCCAGGATCAAGCAGGAAGCTCTGCAGATTTTGCTCTCTTTCGCTCCAGACCCTTGATGTTCTTCCAATTCTCCTGCACCCATTTATCTACTTTAGCTTCATCGTGCAAAGATAAGGTGTCCTCGCCCAACCAGTTGTGCAGCTCCGATTCGTCATCTTCGTGTGGAGCATCGAGCACGTAGGGGCTGTTGTTGTGGAAGCCGACCCATCGACGGAAGCCTCTCACTATTTCGTTCAGCTTCTTCTCCTTGGATCCACTGTGTTGGGAAATGAGGGGTTTCAACAGACTATCCACCGTCCGGGACTGAATCTGGTGATTGAATGCGGCGCTGATGAGCTCAAATTCCGGCTTCCTATCGAAGAATCCCACCGCCTTGAGTTGTAGGTTCTCGCGCTGGCTGTTGCCGGCGGAACATGAAGGCAGAGTCTCCTGCTCACGTGTGTCGTCCGTATCCATTTCAAAGAGTGCAGGTAGCCAGGTGTTGAAGAAGTTACTGTACAACGGCCGTTTTCGTTCCTTCTGCCTTCCGCTCGCGTCGTTCCGCTTCACCTTGATGCTGTCCTTGGACAGGAGTGTGCAATGACTCAACCATCGGTAAAACTCGTCGACTGTCGTGAAACCTTGCTGGTACTCGTCGAATGGAAGTCCAAGGAAGCTCAAAACTTGCTGTGGGTCATTTGATAGGAAGACCCGACCAGCTTTATCAGGCACGTTCATGACCCCCATGTCCTTGGCAGCGTCCAGGGCAGCAAGTCGGAGCATCAGCCCTTTGTCGCAGATAGTGAAGCCAACATTGTGAACCATGTGGCCAAGCAAGCCACTCATATCTCCATAGGACGCGTAGAAGCTGTGCCACTCGAAAAGCTCCCGCGGCACGACTTCGAGATCGATTTGGGCATACTCAGCCGATGTGACGTTCTTCAACAAATCGGGAGGATTGTGCTTGTGTGCGAAGATGTTGAATGTGTGACTGACTGAGCCATCCATGGGAACTGCAAGACTGCAGCTTTGCACCTTGCCGCTGCTATGGATGATGAGGCCGGCCGCTCCTAGCCGTCTAGCAAGGGACTGCCAGTCTATGAGCTCGTCTGAAGATTCGACGAGAAAGTCCAGATCGCCATATGATCCTTTCTCCGGTGCTTCTTTGAGTATACTGACTTTCCTCTCTGGGAGGAGCTGCCATAGCTTTGTTTCGTATAGTTGTTTTAGCTCCCTGTATTTTGCTGGGGTCATGCGCGGCGTGTAAAGAGTCGCGGCTGCGGCGGAGACAGCATGTGCGAAGGCATTTCCACCCATGATGGAAGATGCTGTCTGAGGCGCTGTTGAAAAGCTGGATATCAAGTCGTCTTGGGTATGCGGCGAAATGCCAGCTTCGTTTGGTGTTTGTGTGTATGTTTGTGTGTGTGTGTGTTTGGAAGCTGATGTAGGAAGACCTACATGTATCTTCGTCAAGCGCATGCAAGTAGGCGCATTCACTCACTTCAGGAACACCGATTTGCAGCTGACGCTTCAGCTCGAACTGTGGCTTCTGTGATTGACGTCTTGCGGGCTATGGGCTGCTGATAGTCTATGTTCGTGATACGGAGATTTGGAGCTCGTCTGTTCCGAAAGTTGGCCAGGAAAGAGCAATGCGAGCTAGAGACCAAGATCGTGCCTACCTTAGGTAGATAGCTTTGTGACAAAGAACTCACGAGAGTCTCGCTTTCTGGAGTAAGGCTTTTTGAATGAGCAAACCTTTTAACACCAGGTTGGAAGTTCGATGAAAATGAAAGATAAAGCCGACAACCAAGACTTCTGTCTGTCACGGTCATATGTCGAAGCATCACTCAAGGAGTACCTTGGTACCTTTTCACTTTCTCGCAAAGACGATCAGTTGCAGTGCAAGTTGTCCAGTCATCGTCCCCAGGTTATGAGCCTGCATATCTGGAACAACATCGCCATCTCACAGCAACACCAACTACCAGAGCGCCAGTCATCCAGCTCACTCCAATCTTCCCACCAGCACTGACCTTGTCAACCCTCTGACACAACATCTTCGTCCGGCCACGCAAACGATTCGACAAAACAACAACTTGCAACCTGTTCTCATCCATATCCATATAGGGCCAGTCCCGTTCCCGAGGTCATGATCAGCACTTGCTAGGCACGAGCACACCGTGACGACCCATCAAATCCGAGCGTTTCCTGCTCCGTGGCCGCGCGCAATGTGCTGTAGAAGCAGTCGTGGTTGTGAGCATCACAAGGTTGGGAGAACCAGATCCGACGTTACTGATATGGATTCAAGACATGATCGGATAGTGGCTGGATGGTTTGGCTAGTGGTAATGACTGGTACAGCTGGTCTGACGCAGACGCCTCCGTTGCAGACCTGAGTAACGAATGCTTCGTTTTCGGTCACCGAGGAGATTCCTAGACTCATAGGCTGGAGGGTATGTTCAGAGCGTCGATCGAGAGAGACCGCGGCACTCTGCTCTTCAGCTTCTGGTGAGAGCAGTGACAGAAAAGATTTTCGACCTGGACCAGGAGTCCTGAAAAACACTGTCTGGTAAGTCAATGGGAGACTTGCACTGATCGATGACTTCCGGCACTGCTTCTGAGCACAAAACCACCCATTAATTTGAGCACTAGAGAGAGACCCAATGTGATCAGGTAAGCATTGGACGGCGCCGGCGCGCGAGAGCCAATAACACTTGACTCTTCTTTTACACGATCGAGTCGCTGGACATCGAGTACGTAATATTGAACCTGCGAGCAAAGGACTTATTGACCTGGTCGAGCAATTCTCGTATAGTTTCGAAAAGAGATGGGTCGTTAAGCTCGGAAATACTGTCCGCTGCGACGTTCAATGGAAATCCCGTCACCATCATGCTAACCAGGTCAACAGTTTTCGCCGCTATGTGTCTCTTCGACACGAGCAAGATGGCCTGCACCAAGTCATGGAGGCTATATGGAGCCTGCACGGCGATTCCGAGGAGGAAGTTCTGGTCGGCCATAGCCCAAGCAATTCGCGCAAGCACGAGGTGTGCAGCACACCAACAATTGAGCGCTTCTCCAAGGTTCGACTGATATGGCTCTTGACTGGTACCAAGTTCGCACAGTTCCAAGAGGCCCAGATGCCTCAACTGTGCTGTGGGAAACACGGTAGCATGCGTCCAGATGTGGAGTGCTTTCCAATTTTCCAGATCTTGAATGAGACGCCTCACCCAAAAAGCAAGCTCCAAGGCCTTCTGAAATAAGACGCGTCGCGGGAGGGCCTCTTTCCTTAGTGCTTCAGCCGCATGTAGTACGCCAGGAAGTTCGAGAAGAATATCGATGAGTAAGTCCACGATGGTTTTGGGCGGGCAATCTCCAGAAAAGGGAATAGTCTTCCAATCAGGCTCTGCAAGGTAGCAAGGTTGCCGGTCATGTAAGCCGACCATCAAGATATTGACCCGGAAATAGCGAAAACATCTGTTTTCCATGCCATGGACGAAGCGCTGGGCTCCCCGTTGCTGAAAGAGCTGAGCCACGCCTCTTACATGGGTGATGCGAGCAAGAGGGTCGCCTTGGGGGATGATGGCATCATAAAGAGTCAATATCATACAAGTATATAGCACGGCGGGTTCATGCCATCTTGGACTTTTCAGTTCGGATTGTAACTTTGAGATTGCCCATAGATGCTGCTTGAGGGCATGTCTGTAAAGCTCGGGTTGCCGCAAATCATTCGCAAACAGAGCGGTGGCGTTGGCCTGTAAAGCTGTTTCCACCATAGACGAAGCGGTTTCTGACGTGCCGGCCGAACCTATCACAAGCTCGACCCAGGGTCGTTCGGATGGAGGACCTCCTGAAGTCCTGAAACGATTGAGGAATTGTGACAAAACCCCAATATTTATTTGAGCAGTTGGTATGGAGCCACCAAGGATCTTGTGGGAATGTGTGGCGATAGAAGCCTCGCGAGCTGAGAAGTACAATGTCAGTAGCTGTCCAAAGAAAAAGAAAGAGGGTAGCAGTGAATACATTGATGTTGTTTGACAAGCTCTTGGTGCTTCTCAACCGCGATACACGGCCACGGTTGCACACGGAAAACTCGCTGGCCAGGAGGAGCGGCACGATCAGCACGTCTACGCAATAATGTGTCGACACGTGCATTCGAGCTGGCCTGAGCCGCTTGAGAACGAATCCGCTTGTCTTGCGCGTTCCTCTTCTCACACTGTTTGGGCGACACCGTGTGCTTGAGTGTGTCGTCGACGAAGAGGAACTGCTGCGGCTTGCTAGGCCTGGTGGGCTTCGTGTTTTTCCGCAGAGATTCTGAAGGCATTGCCGCCCAGCATACGAAATCGCAGTCGCAAGAGAAGCGGCAGTCCGGCCGGATTCAAGGAGTTGTTTGTGCGGGCCCTGTTGGACTCCTGTAGACCTCTTCCCTAATCTGCCCGGCCACTGGTCCGGTTGATACGTGCATCTTGTTGCTTTCACCGCGCATCGATCCGTGCAGACGTGCAGCTAAAGACTAGATCCAGATCTCCACTTGCAGGCGGCTAGTTGGTGCGCTGTGGTAACCGCACTTGCCGGAATTATATTACTAGGTGAAGGTCACTGTACTGTATGTGTTCATGGTCGAAGATGTCAGTCCGATGATCGCTTTCAAGACTGTCGCCTCGAATTGATTGCGGTTGACTGCAATCGCATCTCGTCTCGCTCGACAAAGTCGCCGTGTGCGAGCGCGTAGGAGTAGCATGAGAGACGGCGTGTTCAATGTCGATTGGTGGAGTGGTTGCAGAGCCTTTTAGGCAGTTGCAGACACCGTGCGAACTTAATCTTATCGGCAACGAAACGATTGCCTTTCGGGTTGACTTTAGTATGCGATCGAGAAAAAGTCGACTCAACAACATCTGAGAAGGTAGAGGTAGGCGCGACACGGTCATTCTACTCGAACATGGCGACGGTCCACACGGCTATCAGGCCAGATACATATCTCCTCTTGAGGCTGCCTACGGAACTCCTCAAGCTCGTGGAAATCAAGCTGAACACGTAGGTTTGCCAGCGACTACTCGACGATTCCTGCGTGCAGTACTGAGAAATGGCACAGGATCATCGACGTCGGCAAGCTTGGCTCGTTTCCTTCGAATCTGCTCATCGGCCGCCCATATCACCACACATACGAACTGCTGGAGAAGCGCGAAGGCGAGGCGTATATGCGCTTGCGCATTGTTCCGCCAGCAGAATTGAACGCAAAGGCTGTTTTGGAGGATGCAACACCGGCCGAGTCCCGAGAGGAGTCAGAGATTCCCGTCAATGGTGGTGGTGGAGAGAAAGAGGCTTACGAGTATGACCTGCATATCAAAAAGAACAATCGGCTCACAGTCGACGATGCGACTCGGCAAACTCTGTCTCATGCGGAAATCGAAGAGCTGAAGAAGAACGCGGGAGGAAAGGAAGTCATTGAGAGGATACTGGCCAACCATACTGGGCTGGATGAAAAGACGGACTTTTCCAGAGAAAAGTACATGGTGCGGAAGAACAAGAAGTATCTCAAGAGATTCACCGTTTTGCCGATGGACTTGGGGAATTTGATCGACTATGTCTTGATCAAGGAGCCGCCCCGAATCATGGAGCTGAGGGAGGAAGGTCTGGGACTGATAGGAGCATGGAGCCATGCACACTTCAACGGCACCGATGATTTGGACGCAGCAATGGAGGAAGCTGGTGGCCAGAAAACGGGGTATGGAAGGTGGCTTGTTGTTGACGATACGGGTGGATTGGTGGTTGCTGCGCTGGCTGAGAGGATGAACCTGCTGCATGCTCCCATTCGATCCGAAGAAGAGGACCAGCAAGCCGCTACAAATCCTCCTCCAAGCGACAGTGAGGTCCTTCCGGATGGCGACACATTGATGGATCAAGCATCAAACGGAACAGCTTGGGCACCAGAAAAACACTCCTCCAACGATCGTTTCCCCAAAGCTGCCCAAGCCACACTCTCCCATCGCGACTTTCCCATTCCTGCTTCTTCAAACACAATAACACTCCTCCACGCCGCAGTGCAGCCGAACGTCTCTATTCTAAAGCATTTTGGGTACGACACTAGCAATGCTTTCCCTCCCGCCCTGGCTGAAGACGAGCATCCCCTTCACACGCATCTCAAACCACTGTCATGGCTTCAGCTACTCTGCCCGGAAGATGACCCAACCTATATCGAGCCCGAGAGTGCCACTGAAGAGGTCTTAGCGAGCTGGAAGAGCGGCAAGCGCGGAAACTACTACAAGAAACGCCGCCGTTGGGCAAGATGCAAGGCCATTGTTGACGATGCACGACAGGGCTGCTTCGAGGGACTGGTCGTGGCCTCGCACATGGACCCACTGACGATCCTCCAACACACCGTGCCATTGATTCGCGGTGGGGGGCATATAGTAATCTACAGTCCGACTATAGAATCTCTGGTCAAAGTGGTTGACTTGTACTCCAAAGACCGAAGAGCTGCATACATCGCACACTTGGCGGTCGGAGAAACGCCCAGCGAAGAGGACTTCCCCGTCGACCCGAGATTGTTGCTTGGTCCCTCTATTCAAACTAGCAGAGTGCGCGAGTGGCAAGTTCTTCCTGGGCGGACGCATCCACTGATGACCAGCCGGGGCGGAGCGGAAGGATTCGTGTTCACTGCGCGGAAGGTTGTACCACTTGAAGGTGGAGTTGAGGCTCGCGGAAACCATTCAGGCAGTGGGAAAAGACGCAAACTTGGGGCTGAGGCTCCTATCACAGCAGCGGAGACTGTATCAGATGCGGAGGCTGCAAGTGCTACTGCTATACCGTGAGCCGGCCCTACCTGCTTTGAATTCAAAATCAATTGAAATGAGATCCCCATACCTTTTCGATGCGTCTACAAAAGCCATCGCCAAATGGGATGCTCTCCGGCTTTTTGGACGTTTGCAGAGTGGTTGTCGGTCTTCTTCGACCAGAAGAACAGTCCTGGTTGGTCAAGCTCCGTTTATCGCTCGATATGAAGCTGATGTAGTTCAGAGGCTGTCGGCTGTTGCCCGAGCAGAGCACTGGCATGGCGATAGGAACTGCTAAGAGAGTGCATACTGTAAATCCAGCACACTAGCTACCTGTACGTAGCAGCAGCCAGTATCCCAGCGTCTTCAACTTCGAGCCTTTCTTTGCCGCTTCGTACTTCTCGCTTCTCAACACTGACAACGCCCTGCACCATGTTCCCGCCATCTCTCGATCTTCTGCTAGTCTTCGCTCGGATACGCGAACAGAGATCGCGTTGGGCCAATCTGTTGACCCCGAGATCATGAGTGTCTACTCGTGTCTCCCGGGTTTCGTTTCCGAGCGCTCACAGAAGGAAAGGTGCTGCGAGGCGACACTCGGACCGCTCTCAAGGATGAATCACACGGTAGCGCTCTCAGCAATGGTCAGCAAGGCTGTGATTAACATCTTCAATACTTGAAGATCACCTCTGGTAACGGGGCAGATATATCTTCGGGAAATATGGCAGCAGGGAACGAGACACTAACTCTGTCATCGGGATACGACTCCTGCTTGCCATTCGGGCAATCAGATCGGCGCCAGAAGACTGCGGTCGTCTCGGGACCTCACAGCGAGGAAATCGACGGCCCAGTCACCTCGCAGATCCAAGCAACCGCATCATCGATCGCTGCACGAAACAATCACTGCTCGTGTCCTCTGGAGAAATGAAAAGACCCACCTGTAGTTCAGGGAGCTGCTCCGCCAAAGTTCATGGCAACACAACCTGACCAGGGATTCGAGTGTTCTGCAGGAGAAAAGTCCGCTCACTTGCAGCCTTGACATCGAGTTGTACTCGACTCTTCTTCTGGCAGCGGTGTCACTCTGAGAGAAGCTTGAGTGGCGTCGTGGGGTCTCGTATTGACGGAGGATTAAGACCTGGTCTTGGATGTGTTTGCTGCGCTGCTGTAAATAACTAGCGGACCAAAGGAAGCACGAGGAAGGATGCTTTGAGCATTAAGGTAAGATGTCGGCGCCGACGTTGTTGTTGAATCTCGTCAGTTGCGTACAAGCCAACAGCCGCGGACAAGAAATAGAAATAGAGATGACTGACACACAGACATGCAGATGTACTTCCGCCCCTTTGCACCTCTTTCGGCGGAGGCAAGTTTCAACGCTGACATCACATCAGAATCTTCTCAGATCGGCCTCATGCGGCGCCTCTACATTGCAACACGCAAAATCCAGGCAGTGGCTGTGAGGCTTTACCCGTGGGCATGACACATTTCTCCAGGACAGGACTATCTTTGTATAGGGCGAGGAGAGCAAGCTGTCAACATGAGGATTATTCATGAACACTTCTCGAGCTATTTGGTCTCTCTGCCATGCAACGAACAACTTTAAAAGGCTCCTGATGCTCCGGAAACAACACTGCAGCAAGAGGGCACTTCTGCGCAGATTTGAATCGCTCCAGTGAGAAGGCCCACTACCTGGTACTGAAGAATTCCCATACTGACAGCTATGGAGAAGGGTATATCGCGCATGGCCAGATTTTTACTGCTATACCACCAGCGCAAAGGAGTCAAGTATGTATGTACCGGGACCGAGGACTGAGCAAGAAAAGGCAAGTAAGAATGAGTGTTGTCGTAAGTTTGGTTACCACGGTCCTCTGCTTTTGGGTGAACCATCCTTTCAAATGCGACGCACGTCCAGACTCATCAATCTTGCATGTTGAGGTCTGAACACATAGTTGCAGACAATGCAGTAACGGAAGTCGGCCAGGAATGAGCGGAAGTCGGGACGACAAAGAGACCTAAAAAGTTTCGCTGTTTGCAGTGAATGAACAATAGAACCATCCCGTCGCCAGCTTGGTAGCTTCATTCTGTACACCTACCTCGCAAACAAAACCGAAACTCCATCGCAGAAGGCCGGCACCCGAAGCTACAGCTCTCATGGACTACCTACGCCCGACAGACGTGTCTGACCAACCCCGGCGCTCATTATGGGTGAAGCTCAAGGTTCCTGCTGTCGTTCTTGGGCACCTGCAGGCGCAGACGGAAGCTGCGGCCACAGCGGTTCAGCAAAGCGTCTCTGATCTGGCCTTGAAGTCACCCGTCCTAATTCCATGCGACAGTGTAGACTCACCTCAGACACTATTGGTGTCTTTTCCAACACCACATGGAGACCAGAAAACCATCACAGACGCGGCAGACGATGAGGGCACTCCTGCTTCAAGTGCTCATCATGACTTATCTCACCCAGAAGTCGCACCTCTGATTCCGATCGCATCACTTTTGGACGATAACACGACGACAGCCGGTGCTTCTTTCCCGGAATCAGCATATGAGCCAGCACATCGAAGCAGTGCCGAGCAAAGAAGCGACGGTTTCAACAAGGACTTGGACCCGGACTGCATTAGGGTGTCAAGGCCGCGATCTTTCGATGAAGATGCACCGGAGCCGCAACCAGAGGCGGAACCTCGACATCCTCATCGTGTCTCGATTGCGATAAGTGATCTGCTGCGTCCCGTTTCCGAGGAACCGGTCGCACAAGATATATCCCTCCAAATGACCGCGACTGGTTTTAATGTACATGTGCCTTCAGCAGCAGAGCCGGCCTACGTCACACCGGCAATGCTAATAGCCACATTTGCGAATGAGGCAGAGGCAGAGGCAGAAGAACCACTTGCAGCTACGACATCTCATGCAGATGCGCTGCAGGAACCCGGCCCAGCAGCGGACATCGCGGTCAACTCCACAGCAGTCGCACCTCAGACACCGCAAACGGTCAAAGTCACGCTTAAGCTGAGTCCCTCTAGCATGGCAAAATACACAGCGTCGATCAAGCCCACCCGATCCTTGCGCGACTATGGAAGAGATCGCAACCCCAGGAGGAATGCGACAAAAGCATTTGGCGTGGTCAAGACACACGAACACGCTGCTCTCTCAGCGAAATTGCGGAAGGAACCTGTCGAACCGAATGACCAAGCAGCCGTCGCCAATACGAAGGCGAAGAAGCGTGGTGCGCAAAGTAACGGCGATTGTCTCGTGGCAAAGCGTCAAAAGCCAAGCGGGACATCTCCCACCACGCGCTCCTCGCGCGGTCTTGCCGTGGAGCCAGCTCTAATTGTTGAATCTGCAGCACCGCCGACATTTCAGCTAGACTTGACGACTGGAGAGCCGCGTCCTATTCGTGATGTTCAACGGGACAGAATATATGTCCAGCGAATGATCTCGGTCCTAGAAGTTCAAAGCAGCTCCAAAACAAATGACACTGCCAAGGAGCAGTCCGTGACGATGAAAGCGCTTCTCAACAGAGCTACTTATGCAGGAGGTGATGAGGCTCTCTTCCTGACTACGTCGGAGGCGATGGAGCACTTGGCACCAGGCAGGTTTTGGAACAATGTCATCGTCACGGCACAACAACAGTCATTGCCGCTGCAGTCCATTGATCAATTCCTCCACGAATTCTACGAGGAAGATGTTCTGGTATGGATCCAGGATTGTTCGGCCAAATCCAGCAAGCAGGCTCCCTCTATTCGGCAAGTCTCAATCAAGGCCGTCAGAGAACGATTCGCCGCGGAACAGCCGCAACATCCAAAGCCGTGGAACCTCCTCGAACTCGCCACCCACCACGAAGATGGCTTCCGGCCCCTGTTCCTCAACAACGAGGACTGTAGACTTCTGACCAAGCTCAAGATCCCTACAGCCGCCGACCACACTCGACGAAAGACATATCCTGCGGGATTCAAGGAAGTCGAGAAGTGGTCTCTCCTTGCTCAAGCCGGTGCCTTGACATTGCCGCATCAGGACAGTCATGGCTACAGCACGTATATTACCGTGAACGTCGGGTTGGTGGGCTTTGGTTGGCTGTCCAATCCAACATCAGAAAAGCGTGCTGAGTGGAATAAGACCACGCAGAAGTTCATCGATGGGCCATGGAGGTACGTCGTGCTCAAGCCCGGGCAGACTGTTTATTTCCCTGCTGGCACAGTACATTTTGTTTTCCGTCTACCGTCGGCAGGAAACACCCTGGCATTCGGTGGACACGTGCTGCGATGCTCCAACATCGTCCACTGGGTTCGGTGCTTATTGGAGGAGGTGAAATCGGCAAGCGTCACGAACGAGGATTTGACAGATTCCGCTACGGGATATCTGGAACGCGTTGAGAGGTTCGTCCTGGAGGCCAGAAAGACGGGCAATGTGGAGAGGTGGGGAGGCGAGGACAGTATCACGGACTTCCTGAGATTGAAAATGGAATTTGTGAGCCGGAAGCAGAAGCAAGCCAAGTAATAAGAAAGGGCAGCTGATCCTTTGATGGAGGACGGAGGAGCGCGTGAGGTGAGACGAGGGAGGGATTCGAGCACGGACCTCGGATGCCGGAAACGAGAGCATTTCTACCTTGGCGTCTGTTTTCGGAAGCAGAAGAGTTGACCTCACCATAACTATTGTAAGAATAAGGTACATACGAGAAACGTTTACGACAGCTATCTCGTTTTGGTATGCCGCATGATAATGTTAACATCCACTGAAATGTCTGTACACCACATGCATCTTTTGCGTTTTCCACAGCTGCATTCCGAGCAAGCAAGCACACAAATGCAGTCTTGGGAAGGCGTTAGCTGGGTCCTGTTCGCATGGCCTGCACGTGTTATGGCCGTTCCGAGCCTGTACTCTGTTCGGAAATGCCTCTGCCTCTCGATAATGGCTGATGACTTCCTTGGTCTTGGCGTGCCTTCGTTCTCTCATCCGTTGAATCAATCTGGTCTCTCAAGGCCTGTCTGTATGATGCCACCAACGCAGTGAGCCTGCGGGTCTCGCTTTCGCAAGAATTGCGGGTTCCATTCTGGCGGTCTATGCGCATGAACGTCGGTTGACAAATTGCGATCATCATCAAGGCCAAAGATTTGCAGTTGGCCAGTAGTATCTGTCTCACATGTTGCTCTCTACATGTGGAACATCCGATCATGGCAAGGTCATCACGGCGGCGCAAATATAGTTCCCTGCACAATAAACATACATCAGTACGATAGTCAAAGTGTACCACCTAACACAAAAGGGCGGACTCACAATGAAAGACTCCAGGCCACCCTCGAACAGTTCATTAGCGACCCCAATTCCACCCTTGTGTTCCACAGGCGCTAGAGGACTCTTCACCACGAACTCCACATACAACGTAGCCCAGATCTGATGCAAAACAGTCCGCATATTGCCGACGCGTGTATCGGTCAGCATCACGAGCTTCAATTGCGTGGGTGTCTCAAAGTAATGCAGCTTGTATTCTCCCGTCCTGTAGGAGAGGAATTGGTCGTCAGATCCGCCGAGTTGACGTGCCATGCGGCGGAGAGAGAAGATTGTGCCAAAGATCAGTTTTGCATCGTCTGAGAGCTTTGACGTCTGTTTGGCCGAGAGGGGCAAATCTTTGATGCTGTTGGGCATCGATGAGGGTCTCTGCTGCTGCTGGGGTGGTGTTGTCCAGCGCTTGGAGTATATGCATTCGGCTGAGAAAGTGTCAGTGTGTTGAATGATTAGTGAGGTGAGGCGAGTGCGAGGAGGAAACTGTACTGTGGCGGTCAAAGATATAGAATGAGTATATGGACATGATTGCAATCGATCCTGTTCGTGCTGCGCGAGTGATGGTTCGTCCAGGTCAGTTAGCATTGGCCGATGAAGGAGAGAGTGTTTGGTACAGGATACTAGGGGCGGGAGGAACGGGAAATTCGGCGGCGCCTCCGGTAGGGCAAGTCCCCACCTCGATGCACGCACCTGCACATTCTAAGGTACGATTGATTACTAGAAGGAGAGCTGAAGGGCTAAACAGTCTTCCTTGCGTTTTGTCGGGTGCGCATTCGGAGCATGAGATTTCAGCTCTGCCATAGACACCCTCCCTAAGCAACAATGCCTCCTACGTGAGCACCGCCGCCATGGCCAACATCAGCAAACATAGCGATCATCAGCCGGCGGCACAGGCGCATGCCGGCGAGGATGGCCCTGTCGGAATCTCCGTGCCTCCTCCCACCTTCCTATCGTGCGATGAAGTCTCCATACAGCTCGATCTGCCCACGCCGACCAGCGAGCAGCAGCAGTCCTCATTTCCGCGGCAGCCCATCAGGCACTTGTACGTAGAACTACCGTGGCAGCACTTGCAATGGCAGCTGTTGCAGACGAAGACGAAGCCGCTCACACGAGTCATATAAGATCCGCCCCGGCCTACCAGAGCCCTCTCCGCCACCACCGCCGAGCTCCCTCCCGGTCCAAAGGTGTCAAGGAGACACTTGACGCCCGCTCCCACTATGGTAGCAGCGACGACGACGGTGGGGCTGTCCACCGCATCAACCAATACAATATCAAGCAAGAGATTGGGCGAGGCAGCTTTGGTGCCGTGCATTTGGCAGTAGATCAGTATGGGAATGAGTTTGTAAGCGCATGTGGCAGCGGCAGAGGCGAAAACATGGATCAGAAGTACTGATTCGCGGGGATGTTGTAGGCCATCAAGGAGTTTTCCAAGTCCCGATTGCGAAAACGGGCACAGTCGAACCTGCTCAGAAAACCCGCGAACGCCCGGCGCTCGGGACCTGGTCATCTGGCAGCTGGTATGGGATTCAACTCGCCTCTCCATCGCCAATCCTCCAGCGATAAGATCAAGGGCGAGAGTAACAACTCGCTCAGCCTGATCAAAGAGGAGATTGCCATTATGAAGAAACTGGATCATCACAACGTCGTTTCACTAATTGAAGTGCTCGACGATCCTCAGGAAGACTCCTTATACATGGTCCTGGAAATGTGTAAGAAAGGTGTAGTCATGAAGGTGGGCCTCGATGAGCGCGCAGAACCCTATGGTGAAGAAGCTTGTCGATGCTGGTTTCGCGACATGATTCTCGGCATCGAGTATTTGCATGCACAGGGAATCATTCACCGCGATATCAAGCCTGATAACTGTCTGATTACCCACGACGATGTTCTGAAGATTGTTGACTTCGGAGTCAGCGAAATGTTCGAAAAGGAATCCGAGATGCATACGGTTAAATCCGCAGGCAGTCCCGCTTTCATGCCGCCGGAGCTCTGTGTTGTCAAGCATGGACCCGTTAGTGGGCGTGCAGCAGACATCTGGAGTATGGGGGTCACATTGTTTTGCTTGAGGTACGGTCGAATACCTTTCGAGCAGACAAATATGCTGGAGATGTACGAGAGTATCAAGGCCGATTCAATAACACTCGAGGATGAACAAGATGAAAATTTCTCGGATATGATGCACAGATTGCTGGAAAAGGACCCAGAGAAGAGAATCATCATGGAAGCGTTGAGGGTTAGTAGGATAGCCCATTAAATGGCGCACAACGCTAATTAATCCTTACAGGTACACCCGTGGGTCACCAGAAATGGTACTGACCCATTGCTTTCCGCAGAAGAGAACTGTGCAACTTTGGTGGAGCCACCAACAGAAGCGGAGATGAACGATGCCATCACCGGCAACATGTCGCATCTGATGGTCGTGATGAAAGCTGTGAAACGCTTCAAGCGACTGGTAAGGCGGAAACGCCCTGAAATCCTTGATAGCATTTTCGGTCGCGAATCACGGTTCTCGCAACCGCCTCATTCAGTCCACGGCGGCAGTAGTCGGAGCGTAGACACCTCAAATCGGAAACCTGTGGAGTCCGCCCTGGCCGTGGAAGGTGTGCATAGAAATTTTGACCAAGACCTTTCTGCACCAATGTCAGAGACGAGCTTGTCGGAAGTCAAAGGCGCAGCTTCAGAGCGTAAAGCAGCCGCAGACGAAATCTCGCGGCAGGACGATGAGCCAGAGTCACCTCAGCCTTTCCTTCGCCCAAAGTCAAGCACATTCCCTATTGATGAGCGCGCCAAAGGTCAAGCTCACGATCCGCTGGAAGATCGCTTGTTCCTGCATATAGGATCTAATCCGGACATGACGCCCGAAGACCATGATTTCCCTCATGTCAGCGAGAGTCCTGGTGGCGTAGACGAGGATATCTACGAAGCCGCATATCAGGAGGAGATGAAGCGCATTCTCGAAAGCAAAGATACCGCAGATCTCGTTCTGACTCGCCGAGTTGAGCACATTGAACGCCTGCGCCGCCATCCAAATGTCCTGGCAAGTAGCATCAATCATGCCATTGACTTTGCTGGCGTCACTGGTAGGCGCATACAGGCACGTGCTGCCACAGGTGGGTTTGCGACCTTTGTGCGAGAGGCGAGGGAAACTGCGAGAGAGAAAGCGAGGGAAAGATACGAGGAGGCAAGTATGCCTAGTCCCGGGGAGGGAAGGAGTCCCGTTGGAGAAGGATCGATCAGTGGGGCAGGCAACTCGATGGACAGTCTTACCACTCCTGGCTCCGTGCAGAGCGGAGAAAGGGCACGCTTGAGGGACGTTGCAAGGTCTCAGGCTGGGGATGTGCTGAAAGGTGTGGCGAAAAGGTTGGATGAGAAAGCTTCCAGGCTGCAAGCTCGGGCGAACAGTGGAAGCAGTGTGCTCAGTGCTGCAGCGGGTGGTTCATCGTCAAACTTGACGCAACATGGATCTTGAAGCGAAGAAGGCGCTCGAATATATGGCTTGGCGGGCTAGAGAGCCACATCTGATCTTGGCCATTCTCTATCGGCATTAAAATGGGTACCTTTATATGATCCTGGGTTAGGAGCGCTTGCAGGGAGAATGGGGGAACAAGGGGCGCTGGTAGCCCACATTCCTTTCCCGGGTCTTGGATTAGCGTGGAGTCTTGCTTGTTGGGAAGGGTGGATGAGGGGTTGGCACGGTCAAGAGTTCCAGGTATATATATGCCTATGCGACAAGGCAAGATGACCATTACACGAATGATACGAGGCATTTCTACAATCGCAGGATGCGAAGCATATGGTGCTTTTGTTGCAAACGCATCATAACAAGAGACCGGCTGCGAGGAACTCGCATTTCCTTACAATGTCTCATTGGGTGTCCTGGCATACTGGCTCTTTCTCTTCACACTGCAGTCACTGCTACCTCTTGTGCTGTTGGAAGAACGTTGCTTTGACGACCGTGTGGTCGTCTTTCCGGATTAACGAGCGACAATCGTGTCCGGGTGAGCGTATGATATATCTGGAGACCGCTGATGCTGCGAACAGTTGGAAAACAAAACATCCCTGGACGGCTATTCTAAGATATTTACTCGAAATTCTGCCCATTGCATGACGAATGATCCAATGATATCAGTCTGAACCTCTCCTGTCGCTTGATTTGTTGGGAAGCGGGTATCTACCTCGCTGAGACGTGGTCGCCGTTTTGTTGCATGTGAATGAATACTGAAGCCAACAGAGCTGCACGCAAACTGCAAATCAAAGTATGCAACAGCTACCCCTTTTCCTGATTACCATTAGCTTGACAGATGAGGTATGTGTGTCTGTTTTCAGCTTCCCAGGTTCTGTTGCTCCAACGTTGAGCTTGCCGTCTCTGTTGCCGGACGTGTCAAGTTCTCACTGTCTTCGCCATGAGAGGTATCACATGCTCACCGTTCCGCCTGGGGCTTGGCGTTCCGCTACCGTCGCCGCCGATGTCGCCTCCAACACTTCACTTCGCAACCACGCCATTCACTCCACACGGCGACGGTGTTCCCTCCCCAACCTCCTTGCCAACATTGCCTTGCTTACGTCTTCCTCCTCCCTTCAACAACAAGAACATCGGACTTCTCTCATCATTGCCACCATTCCTGATCCTGTTGTCAACTGCTACATCATCTTTCACCATTCCATCACCAGCTAGCATGAGCGCCAACACCAACACCAATATGGGGACCAACAGGCCGAGTGTCGGCATGAACACCAATAACACTATGTTGAACATGGACAAGGCCACAATCGACATGATCGATCTCAGCGTTGACAAGCCGCAGGAGCGCCCCATGATGAAGAAGTTGGTGGCCGTCAATCCTCTGATCCGGAAGTCTTCCTCGCCGCCAATGGCCGAACACCCTTATAGTCGCTTGGAAAACCCATTCGGCGGCAACCAACGTTCCAGGATAGGAAGCACGTGCAATGCTTCGCCATCGACGTTCCAGGGCCCAGGAGATCTGGATGGGAGCAGCAAGAGCAACACCAAGCTGGATTACTTCGACGACGATTCGGATGACGCTCCGAACATCACAACCAGTCGAAAGAGACAGGGTCGGAGCCAGGCCAACGCAATCGGCAGCTCCTCAGGAGATGATACCACCAATAGCAAAGCTGCGGCTGCAGGTGTCAAGAAACGCAAGTTCGATGCCGACCATTCTCACAAGGGACGTCAGGCTGCGGTCGATCGTTTTCCGCGCGCCAGTTCGCCGAGCTTGTTCATGTCTCCAGCGCCAAATCTCTCCAAGGTCAGACTCGCTGCATTGACACACGTCAACACTTTTTGGCGAACTTCACTGACAAAACTACAGACACAGACCCAGGGTGGTGCGCCACGTAAGGCCCGCCAGGGGAGACTCAACTTCCAACCTCCGCCATCATTCGGCTCGCAGGTTCGCAACATCGCCACGGGCACCCTACCAACACCGACGGCTCGTCTTGCTCCACCTACAGGCATCGCACACATTGACATCGCCGCCTCAATGAGATACATGGAAGGGCAAATCCGACGCACCTCCACGGAAATCGTTCAGCCGGTGATTGACCTCACGAGGACGGTCCAGCAGCTTCAACAACAGCTTCACTCTCTTCAGCTCGATAATGCCAAGCTCCGCGATCAGATGTATGGGGACCAGGAAGCCGTCAAGAAGAGCATCTCCGACGTGCACGAGCGCCAGAACGAGCACGAGGAGTTGATCGACCGTCTCAGCACCTCCACCATCAGTCCAGCTGGAACCGCGTACGGCGGTCCGAGAAACACAGCGGCCAAGAAGCCTGGCTTGTTCCAGGGCATGCTTTCAGGATAACGCCAGAGTATGAGTTATCCACTGCCTCGCAGCTGCTCACTTTCCGCCTTCCTGACCGCAGATATGCTGTCCAAATCACCGCAAAAGACAGACCCGGCATGATGAACTGACAGATCCAAGGTTGTACGTCAAGGCAAGGATCAGGGTCACTCTAGGTTTATCAGATTGCACTAAAGAAAGGCGTTGAATATCTGACTCAGCCCGTCTTGAAACGAACGAGCAGAACCAGGGTACGGGAGCAGAAAGCGACATGATTTTTGCTTTGGATTTGTGATTTCAGCAGTGGGTGCCTCGGAATTTGGACATTTCTGGTGCAAGATCGGACGTGAGTTTCGAGCCAGGAGCAGGAACAAGCATCAGGTCTGTTTCCTTTTCACAGCAATCTTCCAGAATTGAATAACGACGGGGGAGAAAACTTGGGGAGAGCGGAAAGCTCACTTGGACCGCACCACTCTGGCAGAGGCAGTCTTTAGCGAATTACAATGCTCCTCCCACCAAAGTAACAATCCACATGGCAAGTCGCACATGTAATCCGACTCTTCTCTCCGTCTTCGCGTAGTCGTCGCGAGACATTGGAGTTGCATACTCCTGAAGCCAGCTTTCCTCTTCACCGAGTCTTTTCTGCAGGCCCGAGTTCCGGGTGACGATCATAGTGTTGGCTTCCAGATCTAGTGAATAGCTTCGCTTCGTGTAGTTCGAGCTACCGATCAAGCTGACGCTCGGATCGCTCTCGCCTGGTAGAGTGATCCAAATGCCCTTTGCATGATACGTCCAGCCTCCGGGAGTGTTTACTGTTCCTTTGCGCCATTCTTTGATCGAGATTTGCTTGCCAAGTCCTTCTCTGGACACTGCGTCCAGAAAGCGTCGCGAAAGAAGTGTATATGCCGCAGGCAACATTCCACTAACGCCTTTACTGCCATAGAAGCCATTGGCCCATGGAGATGCTGCAACTACTGTCGCGGAGGATGGATTTGATTGCAAGAGCAGTTGTCGCACTTCCGGTGTCATGTTGAAGTACCCTGCAGTGAACGTCCATTTCGAGCCTGCAAACTCTGGGTTGCTAAGCCTGCGGAGTAGACCTGTCAGTGCTGGGAGCTCGGTAGAAGTGTCCGGCTTCAGGAGTGGCGTCATCTGCAGGAGCGGATACACTTGCGTATCGGATGTCGAATCGGACGATGTGGTCCCAGTGTGCGGATTTGCAAAAGGCCGCAGCGCCTTTGTTGCAGCTTCGATGTATGCTTTGGGGTCTGACAGGGGGGCTGGTTGGATATTGGTGATCGGCCATTCCATAATGAAACCGCCAGACTCCTTCGAAGGAACGACGCGGTAGCTCAAACCGCAAACCGTATGATACACTTTGGAGAAGTAGTCCGTGATCTGCGCCGATTTGAAGACGTGGTACCTGTCCTGCCGATTGGTGAAGTAGTCGTCTGACAAGTTGGCACCGGACATTATGATTTCGTCGTCGATACCATATAGCTTCATGTGTTGAAGACCCCATCCTTCGTTGATTCGCTTGGGCAGCACAGCTTTCCTGACGCCTGTCAAATTTGGGGTGTGATACATTCGCACATCGACTCGCTCGGGACCAAACTCGATAATCAGAGATGCTAGAAGGCTTGCACATGATGGATTGGGCGCCTCGCGCGTCCCTCGCAGATAGTCTGTAAGGAGCGAAATTGTCAACTGTGGATTTGCCTGGAGGGCAGTACGAATGGTATCGATCTGCACATGTTCAGCGATGGTTCAGCAGGGATGGTGAGTTTCACACGCACGAGCTCGTGTTCATTTTTGCCGATATACAGGGTGGATAGATATATGCGCCTCTGTGCGTTTCTAATCTTGTCCTACTTTGTAAATCAATCAGCAGACGTACGACACCTGAAGAATGAGAGGTTCATGCCTTGAGTGTCTTGTAGAATTCTTCGGGAGATCTCAAGATCTCTATGGAGTCTGCAGAAACATCAAACCTAGGAGAGAGCTTGTCAAGCTCGCTCGTGATCAGCCCGATCTGGGAGATGGATGAGGATGTTGAACTCGGTGCTGCGGCAGGCGGAGACGTTGTGCTCGCAAAGCGTTGCTGGAATGAGGCATGACTTTTCGGTCGACGCGTACATTTGAGCTGGCGTATCACCCTGAGACAGGGCGAGGCTTTCCTTGTGTTCATCGAAAGCCCATGTCGTGAAGGTTGGAAACAGATGGTCAGGAGGCAAGAGAGGAACATTTGGAAGGGAAGTCGGATCTCGAAATAAGTTCGCTAGAACTAGAACTAGCGCCGTCGAAGCCCATCATCTCAATCAGCCGACAAGCCATTGCCTCGCGCAAACACCAAACCACAGCCATGTCGACCATCTGTATGTCATTTGGTGAAATGTTGGCGCGAAGGCCACCGCTGACTCTTGTGCAGTGCGAACTCTGCGCAACCTCCGCAGCATCGGGCTCAAGGTACTTGTGAACGCCATCCACTCCAGCTAAGCAGCAATGCTGACATCTCTCAGGAATATGGCCACCAATTGCACGTATGTTCCGCCCTTGCAATACCTTCACCGCTCACCGTCTGCATCTGCTGACCCTGGATCGCATTCTACAGTTCATCGGTATGCGAGGAAGAGAGGATACATGGAGTGGATGGTGCTGAGAGGCTATAGGTGACACCAAGCGCGGTACTCTGATTGGAATCGACCGCTTCGGCAACAAGTACTTTGAGAATCTGGAAGAGGAGCTACCACGTAAGACCGAAGCATCATGAATAAATGTCCAACATAGGCTGAGAGTGGGACAGTGCGGACACGATGGGTTGACTACAAGGACAAGGAATATGACCCGTGAGCTGCTCTTTGTCGGTCTGGCGACAGTACATATCCAGCTGACTTCATGACAGATCGCAGATTGAACCCGGCTGGTTCGTCGACGCTGTATTGTGTGGAGCGATGGCTGTAAACTAACAGACATAGGCACGCCTGGATGTCATACATGGTGGACAAGTCGCCAGCCGAAGACACTCTTCTGCAACGCTCAATACGGGCCTGGGAACCAAAGCAGCACACTCCCGTGCTAACGCAATCGAGAAGTGCTTTCAAGACATATAACACGTATGTTTGCACGTACATCTGGAATAAGACAGACGGTATGCTGATGCTGAATCTAGCACCAAGAACAAGTACGCACCGTGGCAGCCGGTGGCTGCTCCGCGATGAGAGACCGTGGTTGGGTAGGACGGAGAAGAAACGGTTGTAGTGCTTGGTTGCGCAGTCTCGGCTTAGGTTCCGCAGACAAGACGACGACACGGAGTAAATCGATCGTGCCTGATCTGGGTTCATGGGTTCTCGACAGCAGACGACTGGGTGTGGCGTTTGGAGTGCGTTGAAACTCAACGGGCGGACGACCGATTACCATACATACCCGGTACCTTAGATGAATGTCGTGCGCCTAGATGTAACACTTCAGCCGCAATCACGTGCTCCGATTGCCTGTGACAGCGACCACACCCTCCTGCATCCTGAGAGCGGGGCATCGTGCATGTCATCAAAATCCTCTGTTCCGTAACAAGCGTTGCAGAGGCGGGGGAGTCGTGAGTCAAAGTGAGTAATGTTGACACCGGAGCAATTGGAGAATCGTCTCGTCCTCCCGCTACCGTCCAGAGAGGCTGGTGAAGAAAGTGCAACCGTTTCGTTTCTCAATGTATGGTTCATGCTTTGTACCGTCATCGTCCGAGCTCACTAGCCTAAGTTGCCGTAGTTTCGATAACCACAAGCATCAACCTTCACAGCTTCTCGAATCTCAACCTCTGCACCTTGCAGATTGATTCTCACACCGCCGAGGGTTGCTTGTCTTGTCAGCTGCTCCTCCGCCCGGCTAGCCCGACGGACTTTTTCTTCACAAATTGCTCTCGTCTTCGCCATGCTCCGGTGATCTCAGGAAGAACTTTTGGAGGATAACAACGAAACGAATTGCGCGATTGGCTGGCCGTCAAGAGCTGTGCATTGCCATGTTCGCACACTGCAAGGGCCCCCTCTGGAGGTCCGACGACTTCTCCCGCTGTTTTCAACACGATTATCTACAGGCGCTTCTGCCATTGATTGCATGCGGCGTTTCGCTCATCTACCTGGCCTACCAGCTGCTGCCGGCGACGAGCCGATCGAAGCGAGACGGATACAGCCACTTGAAGCAGCATGTCTGGAATGGCAACCGCGACTGCGCACGGGACTACGAGGATTCCGATACCGATGTCGAAGAGGAAGAGGAGGATGAGATGCGGCGGAATCAAGACGCAGCATTGGAGCTCTCCAAGACCAAAACCAATGCTTCGGTCCTGACGCTCGATCGACCGCGAGGCGAACTTTTGATCCTGTTGGTTGAAGAACTGGCAGTGCTCGCAACACTTGGCGTGCAGGTGGCGGCGTTGATTCTGAGGGCATGGGGACCAAAGGGCAACACCGCTGCAATTGCAGGCATCTTTGTGTGGTCATACATATCAGTGCTAGCCTCGCTACGCTTGCTCTTCTCAAGCACCTCCAAGTGGTCATTTCCAAAGCTGTGGTACCACACTTTCTTCCTGTACGGGTTTCAGTGGATCTGCGTAGTCATGCTATTCCGCTCGGAAATACTCCACCCGCAATCGAAGACTGCGGAGGTTCTGATGATCACTCAATTCGCCCTCAACACTTTACTGGCTCTGATTGCTCTTACCTCTCGCAAAGGCAACCGCGTTGTTGAACTGGAGTACGAGGGCACGCTGGAACCGTCGCGAGAGCCTCTAGCCAGTGTGTTCTCACTCGCCACTTTCAGCTGGGTCGATTCGATTGTATGGACCGGCTACAAGCAGACCTTTGAGATGAAGGATGTCTGGAATCTAATGCCGAAGGACAAGGCAGCTGCGATTCTTGCAGACTATCGTCAAGTGAAAAAGACAAGCATCCTTGCTTTCCACCTGCTCGGATACTTCAAGCGTGGTTTGCTCATTCAGGCCAGCTGGGCAGCAATATCTGGAGTTGTCACTTTCGTCCCTACTCTCCTACTCAAGGTCATTCTGGAATACATCGAGGACCCTGAAGCCACTCCACGGAACGCGGCCTGGTTGTATGTCATCCTGCTTTTTGTTTCTGGAGTGGTAAACGCCCTGTCTAGTGGCCAGGCACTATGGATTGGTAGGAAGATCTGTATCAGACTTCGGGCCATCATCATTGGAGAAATCTATGCAAAAGCTTTGCGCAGGCGCGCGGGCGCGGCACCGGACAAGGTTCTCGGACAGGATGAAAAGAAGGATGAGAACGAGCCAAAGCAAGGCATGATGAAGAAAGTCATGTCACTCGGACGCAAGAAGAAAAGCACCACAGAGAACGGACAAGCTGTTGACGCTCAAAAGGTCACTGCACCTATTGATGAAGCGCAAGTGTCCTCTGGTGCCATCATCAACCTCATGGCTGTCGACTCCTTCAAGGTCTCCGAAATCAGTGCATACCTCCACTTCCTTTGGGCTGAGACACCAGTCCAGTTCATCCTTGCCATCCTGCTTCTTTACCTATACCTTGGAAAGAGCAGTCTTGTTGGCATCGGCATGATGGCGCTTCTTCTGCCAGTCAACATGTGGATTGCAAAGCAGTTTACATCTGTCCAGAAGAAGATTCTGGCTGCAACCGATGCTAGAATTCACATCACAAACGAAGTTCTCACCAACGTAAGGATTATCAAGTACTTTGCGTGGGAACAGCGATTCCTGGCTTCAGTGGATGAGAAGCGTGTGGTTGAAATGAGACATCTTCGGAATCGATTTTTGGTCTGGTCGGCGGCAGCTACCATCTGGTCTGGCGCTCCGATCTTGATCACTTTCTTCACATTCATGGTCTACACTCTTGTGGAGAAGAAAGACCTCGTTCCATCGGTCGCGTTCACAGCCCTATCACTGTTTAGCTTACTTCGTATCCCTCTCGACCAACTCGCGGACATGGTTGCTCACGTGCAAGAGTCCAAAGTTTCTGTGGATCGAATCGAGGAGTACCTCAACGAACCCGAAACTGACAAATACCACCAACTACAGAACGAAGAACTTGACGAGAACGGAGAGTCAATTATTGGCTTCGAGAACGGCACATTCAGCTGGGGCGGAACAGATGACGATGATTTCAAGATGATTGACCTCGATATGACCTTCAAGGTGGGACAGCTTAATGTCATTATTGGACCTACTGGAAGCGGTAAAACATCCATGCTCATGGCCCTTCTCGGTGAAATGAAACTTCTTGCAGGCTCTGTTTTCCTACCAGGCGGTCGGAGCAGAGAGGAACTCAAGCGAGATCCCACGACTGGTCTCACAGAGAGCGTAGCCTACTGCGCACAGCAAGCTTGGCTTGTCAATGGAACTGTCAAGGACAATATCGTTTTCGCAAGCAAGTGGGATGCCAAAAGATATAAGGATGTCATTGTGGCCTGCTCCTTGCAAAGAGATCTCGAAATCCTGGATTCAGGCGACCAAACGCTCGTTGGCGAAAAAGGCGTTACACTTTCTGGAGGACAGAAGCAGCGCATCAGTCTAGCAAGAGCACTTTACTGCGACGCTCGGCACGTTCTCTTGGACGATGTGTTAAGCGCTGTCGACTCGCACACCGCAAAATGGATTTTCGATAAGGCGTTGATGGGTCCACTCATGTACAACCGAACCTGCATACTTGTAACGCACAACTCAGTCCTCGCACTTCCTCACGCCGATTTTGCGGTTGTGCTGGATAACGGCAGAGTCTCCGCACAGGGCACCGCGACCGAGGTCATCAATTCTGGAATGATAGCAGAAGATCTGTCAAAGTTGGAAATGAAACCAATGTCGCAACCAGTCTCCAGAGTTCCATCGAGAGTGCCTTCGGATGTTGGAGACGACGCAGAGGCGATGGATGCACACACCAATGGTTCTGCCATTGGGAACATGGCCAGGCGAGACACTGAGACGAATGGCGAGTCTAATGGCGCACCTCTCTCCAAGGCAATCTCCAAGGACATTCCCGGTATGAACAAGGCTGTTGAAGAGGAAACAAAGGCCACCGGCGCTGTCAAATATGCTATCATCGCTTCGTATCTCCGACACATGGGTGGTGCCATTTACTGGATCATCGCCGCCCTCTGCTTTGCACTGCAACAGGTCTCGCAGGTCGCCACCAATGTGTGGATTCGGCAGTGGGCCAATTCATACAACAAGAACGAGTTCATGATTGCGAAGACCGATCATCATGCGTCTCCGATCTCCCACGTTCGATTCGGTACTAGTGGGTTCAATTGTCTGCGAAGCGGCTCGTGCCTTTATAATCTGCCATTCTGGTCTCAGCAGGCGGACAACCTCAGCAACTTCAAAATACTCAACTCCGAAGTTGATGTTGGATACTATCTTGGGGTGTATGCTGTACTCGGGCTCGCCTTCATGATAATCACGTTGACCCGTGAGATCGTTCTCTTTGCTGGCTCTCTCAATGCGTCCAAACGGATTCACAGGCAACTTATGGATCGCGTTACCCACGCCCGGTTCCGATTCTTCGACTCAACACCGCTGGGTCAAATCATGAATCGATTCTCAAAGGACATTGAGTCTGTGGATCAGGAATTAGCTCCGGTCGCTGTTGGTGTGGTGCACTGCTTGTTCTCTTTGCTTACGACCGTGATTCTTATCTCGGTGATCACCCCAGCCTTCCTCATCGCAGGCGTCTTCATTGCACTTGTCTACTTTGCTATTGGCAAAGTTTATATCAACGCATCGAGAGATCTCAAACGCCTGGAATCTGTTCAACGAAGTCCCCTCTACCAGCAGTTTGGAGAAACGCTTTCCGGTATGACGACAATCCGAGCATATGGCGACGAACGTCGTTTCATCCGCGACAACCTTCACCAGGTCAATACCCACTCCCGTCCATTCATCTACCTGTGGGCCGCGAATAGATGGCTCTCATTCCGTGTCGACTTTGTCAGCGCTCTTGTTGCCTTCCTGACTGGTGTATTCGTCATCCTCGGTGTTGGCACGATCGATGCCGGAGCCGCTGGTCTGGCTATGACATACGCTGTGACCTTTACAGAGAATGTTCTCTGGTTTGTGCGCTTGTACGCAAGTAACGAGCAGAACATGAATGCCGTCGAGCGAGTGAAAGAATACCTGGATGTGGAACAGGAGGCTGCACCTATTGTACCTGACCACCGACCGGAGCACAACTGGCCGAGCGCAGGTGCCGTAGAGTTTATTGAGTACAGCACAAGGTACCGCAGCGATTTTGACTTTGTGTTGAAGCAGATCACCTTCAAGATTCTGCCCGGCGAGAAAGTCGGTGTGGTGGGTAGAACCGGAGCAGGCAAAAGCTCGCTCGCGCTGGCTCTATTCAGAGCTCTCGAAGCTGAACAGGGAAAGATCCTGATTGACAATGTGGACATTGGGCTTATCGGCCTCCAGGATTTGCGCGAGAATATCGTCATGGTGCCTCAGGATCCTACGTTGTTCACAGGTACCATCCGAAGCAACCTTGATCCTTTTGGCCTGTTCACCGACGAAGAGATCTTCACCGCTCTAAGGGGTGTACAGCTGGTTGGCGTCGCCACTTCTACCGCACCATCTGCAGCGCCGTCTAGACCGCAGACACCTATCAACCAGTCACGGAGGACGTCGCCTGTCCACAGCAAGCAGTCTCTCCTCATCAAAGCAACGGCCACCCCATCAAGTCCTACAAGTACCACCGCAGCTCTGGAGAACAAGAACATCTTCCGAAATCTGTCGTCCCCCGTGGCTGAGTCCGGTTCCAACCTATCTCAAGGCCAACGCCAGCTTCTATGCTTGGCTAGAGCATTACTCAAGGCACCCAAAGTCCTTCTCATGGACGAGGCAACGGCTTCCATTGATTATGCGACAGACTCCAAGATCCAGGAGACAATCCGCGAGATCCAAAACACCACCATAACAATTGCCCACAGATTGCAGACCATTATCGACTATGACAAAGTTCTAGTCTTGGATAAGGGTGAGGTGATTGAATATGGCGATCCTTTCGATCTGGTAAACCGCGAGGGAGGAATCTTCCGCGGCATGTGTGAGATGACAGGCGACCTTGAAGTCCTCGAAAAGGACGCGAAGAAGGCGCATGATGCAAGGAAACTCGTCGATGATAAATGAATATCATTGACGGTCTGATTGACTGGATTGGCAGGCTAGCCAGCGTGATGGAGAGCTTTTGCGTTGCTGCTGTTCTTCCGAGCGTTCTCTTATTGTTTGCCTTGCACGGTGTTTGGTGGCTATCTGTTTCTGTTTTCTTGCGGCTCAATAGCCGCATTCCTGCTTCAGCATTTTCAAATGGAAATCGAGGGAAGGGACTTTGAGCGTTTGATTGCGTGGGTGGTTGTACATTGTGTAGATAGAGGGCATGCAGGAGAAGCCAGACAATTCACATCGAAGGGAGATTGTCATTAACATCTGTGTTCTTGTGATGGGATACTGTCTGTATCATTCCTTCTCCTGCTTCTCGGACGACGGCCTCGCAATTTGGTAGTCTTCTTCATATCGTTTCCAGACTTCAGCATCGCGGATCTCCTTCTTGCGTAGTCTCATCAGCTTTCCGTGGGCAATCAACCGCTGATCGGCTTCGATGATTGATCCCAGAGTCATGCCACTCATTTGCAGGAATCTAGCCGTGTTAGTCTTGTACGTCATGGTATAACATCAAAACGCCCATTCCATTGCACTCACACTTTGAATTGAATAGTCGTTGCTCGGTAGATGGGGCTGAAAGCAAACCCGACACCTGCTGCAACAGCTGAAAAGATTGCCCACTGTTCCAATCAGCAACTTGCATGGTAAGGTACAGTAGATGGTGACCTTCTCTTCTACAGACCTTTGCTGCCCCGACCGCGGCACCTCTCGCTGCAACCCAAGCAGCTTCATCTATCTCTGGGTCATTGTTCAGACTGCCATGCTTCCTCATCGCCGTTGATTCACATCTGAGAAGCTGTGATAGTTTTGATCCTCGTCGTAATCGGAAGGTACCTTCAGTGAGTGGCGGTACCTTAAGACTCTTGGCAGTTGCTGACCGAAAGATTATTGGTGACGGCGACGGCGATGCGGCTCTGCCCTTCTTTGTAGAACTAGAACTAGCGGCGACGGATTTAAGGCTAACCTTCCATGAGTTCCAAGCCGAGTGGCAGACGATCCTTTGACGTTCTCGTTTCTCGACCTCGTCGTCACCTTTCTTCCTCCCGTCTCACCGTCGACATCCCCATCCTATCCTCCCCTCCCCCTCCTACGCACCGCGCGAATACACAGCCTCCTCCGATCGAGGAGCGCACAGGGCCCACCGTCAATGCCGGAGTCAATTCCGCGGTCACAAGGCGTGCAAGGCGTGCAAGGCGTACTGCAGTTCCCGATCCAGTCGCCCAGTCTTGACCTCATTCCAACCTATCTCTCTGGCCTCGCGAGCAGCAATCACGCACTATGCGGTAACGCCGAGGGTTGGGGACCGCTGAGTCCCTTTCGATACGACTTCACGCCCTGTTTCCTGGACATATGGGTCATTGTCGTTTCTGCTTGGGGTGTACTTGGAGGGCTGGGCGCAATATGGTGGCTCTATAAGAAGACTTCGTCGCAGCCTGTACCTAAGAATTGGCATTTCTACACAAAGATATCTGTCATTGGACTGCTATCGGCTTTGACGATCGCGCAGGCCGGCTTTCAAATCGATCAGTTCTCGGGCTTCTGGTACAGGGACTTCCGCTTCTGGACGACGGTGTTGAACATTGCCAGCTTCGGCGTAATTGGAATTGTGCAATGGAAAGAACACTCCCGAATGCGACATCCCCACGCCGTGGTCCTGTTCTATTGGTTGTTCCTCTTGATTGCGTATGCTGTGAAGCTCCGCAGTCTGATATCGCAAGAGTTGTTCAGATGGCAGGCTGCATACTTCAGTGTCTTCACTGCGAGCGTCGGACTGGCGGCGCTGGAGATGATCTTGGAATGGCTTGTGCCGAAAAAAGTGTCCCTTTATGATGCCCTGGGAGATGAGGATGAATGTCCGCTCGAATATGCCAATATATTTTCCAAGCTGACATTCTCATGGATGACACCCATGATGAAGTATGGCTACAAAGAATTCTTGACTCAGGACGACCTGTGGAACCTGGCCAAGCGCGATACCACCCGAACTACAACTGGAGATTTTGAGGCGGCGTGGGAGCGCGAGCTCGAGAGGAAGAAGAAGCCAAGTCTCTGGATTGCCATGTTCAGCGCGTTTGGTGGGCCATACTTCAGCGGAGCTGTCATCAAGACCTTGTCAGATTGTCTGGCGTTCGTCCAGCCACAGCTTCTTCGTTTCCTCATCTCCTTTGTGGATTCTTACCGTCCAGGCAACGTTCCCGAACCACCTATCAAAGGAGCAGCGATTGCACTCGCCATGTTCGTGACCTCCGTCGCGCAAACCGCCGCTCTGCATCAATACTTTCAACGATCGTTCGAGGTCGGAATGCGAATCAAGGCTGCCTTGACAGCCACCATTTATTCGAAGAGCATGCGTCTGAGCAACGAGGGCAGGGCTTCTAAGAGTACCGGCGACATCGTGAACTACATGGCTGTCGATACACAGAGGCTTCAGGATCTCGCACAGTACGGCCAGCAGCTTTGGTCCGCTCCTTTGCAGATCACGCTCTGCATGATTTCACTTTACCAACTGGTCGGCGTGAGCATGTTTGCTGGCGTTGGCGTTATGATCATCATGATTCCCATCAACGGATTCATTGCAAGGATTTCTAAGAAACTTCAGAAGACGCAGATGGGAAACAAGGACGCTCGTACTCGCCTTATGACAGAGATCCTCAACAACATGAAGTCCATCAAGCTGTACGCATGGTCTCAGGCTTTTGCGAAGAAGTTGAATGTCATCCGTAATGATCAAGAGCTCCACACGCTTCGGAAGATTGGGGCGGTCACTGCTGTTTCTACTTTCACTTGGAACACCACCCCATTTCTCGTCTCTTGCTCGACTTTTGCGGTCTTCGTAGCAATTAGCGACAAGACTTTGTCTACGGAGATTGTCTTCCCTGCGCTAACCTTGTTCAATCTGCTTGGATTTCCACTCGCAATTCTCCCAATGGTCATCACCGCCATTATCGAGGCTAGCGTCGCTGTTGGACGTCTCACAGACTTTTTCACCGCGCCGGAGCTTCAAGAAGACGCCGTCTTGCGAGGAGACAGTGTTGAGGCTGGAGAAGAATCCATCAGAATTCGAGACGCCACCTTCACCTGGAACCAGGAAGAGGAGCGAAATGTGCTACACGATATCAACTTCAGCGCTCACAAGGGCGAACTTTCTTGTGTTGTTGGACGTGTGGGAGCTGGTAAATCGAGTTTACTGCAGACAATGCTGGGAGATATTTACAAACTCAGAGGCGAGGTTGTCTTACGAGGCAGCGTCGCATATGTCGCTCAAAGTCCTTGGGTGATGAATGCATCTGTGCGGGAGAACATTGTGTTTGGCCACCGTTGGGACCCTGCATTCTACGAGCGTACCATCCAAGGCTGTGCGCTCACTGAAGATTTCTCAAGTCTGCCTGATGGTGACCAAACCGAGGTGGGCGAGCGTGGCATATCTTTGTCGGGCGGGCAGAAAGCTCGTCTGACGCTAGCTCGCGCTGTGTATGCTCGTGCTGACATCTACTTGCTGGATGATGTTCTAAGCGCAGTCGACCAGCACGTCGGAAGACACATTATTGACAATGTTCTTGGGCCGAAGGGTCTTCTGGCTAGTAAGACGCGTGTCTTAGCTACAAATTCAATTCCTGTCCTTATGGAAGCCCACTTTATCGCGCTTCTGAGGGATGGCAAGATCATTGAGCGGGGAACCTACGAGCAACTCATAGCCATGAAAGGTGAGATTGCTCAACTCATAAAGACCTCAAGCAGCGAAGAGCCAGATGGTGAGGATACCAGCAAGGACGTCCCAGACAGCCCGTACTCAGAGAGTACAGCCTTTGCACCGGACAGTCCCGAGGACGAACATGAGCAGGAAGAGGCTGGCGACGAACTTGCGGTCATGGCACCCATTCGACCAGCTGGCAGCGCACCTGCGCGCAAATCGAGCAATATCACCCTTCGCAGAGCCAGTACAGCATCGTTCCGTGGTCCTCGAGGCAAGATGACCGACGAAGAAGAAAACAAGAAGGACATGAAATCTAGCCAAAAGAAGGAGTTCTCCGAGCAGGGCAAGGTCAAATGGGATGTCTACAAGGAATACGCAAGCACTTCGAATCTTCTTGCGGTGACAATTTATCTCGTCACATTGATCGGCGCCAAGACCGCCGAGATAGGAGGCTCCGTTTGGCTCAAGAACTGGTCAGAGACCAACGACGTCGCGGGTGGCAATCCTCATGTGGTTCGCTACATCCTGATCTACTTTGCTTTTGGAATTGGTTCGGCCTTCCTGGTGGTCGTGCAGACTCTCATCCTCTGGATCTTTTGCAGCATCGAGGCCAGCCGAAAGCTCCACGAACGCATGGCCCACGCGATATTCCGAAGCCCGATGAGCTTTTTCGAGACCACACCAACTGGGCGCATCCTGAATCGCTTCTCCAGCGACATTTACAGAATTGATGAGGTGCTCGCGCGGACGTTCAACATGCTGTTTGTGAATGCTGCCAAGGCCATGTTCACGCTGATCGTTATTTCTGCCGGAACGCCAGTCTTCATTGCGTTGATTCTTCCTCTGGGTGCACTATATCTGTACATTCAGCGGTACTATCTAAGAACATCACGCGAGCTCAAGCGTCTCGACAGCATCAGCCGAAGCCCTATATATGCGCACTTCCAGGAGTCACTCAGTGGCATCAGCACAATTCGTGCCTACCGCCAGACCAAGCGATTTGCCATGGAGAGTGAATGGCGTGTCGATGCTAATCTTCGTGCCTTCTTTCCATCCATCAGTGCGAACCGATGGCTTGCCGTTCGCTTGGAGTTTATTGGCTCTATCATCATCTTGGCTGCAGCTGGCTTTGCGATCATCGCTGTAACAACAGGCAGCACCCTTTCGGCAGGAATGATCGGTCTGGCCATGAGTTACGCCCTGCAAATCACGCAGTCCTTGAACTGGATTGTGCGACAAACGGTTGAAGTCGAGACAAACATCGTCTCGGTGGAGCGTGTGCTGGAGTATGCTCGCCTGCCAAGCGAAGCACCCGAGGTAATTTCTAAGAACAGGCCTCCAAATAGCTGGCCTTCCAAGGGCTCGGTCTCGTTCAACAACTACAGTACTAGGTACCGCCCAGGTCTTGACTTGGTTTTGAAGAACGTCAATCTCAGCATCAAATCGCATGAGAAGATTGGCGTGGTCGGTCGTACTGGAGCTGGAAAGAGTTCGCTGACGCTAGCCCTGTACCGAATCATCGAAGCCGCCGGAGGCGACATCTCGATCGACAATCTGAATACCGGCACGATCGGTCTCCTCGATCTTCGTGGCCGATTAGCTATTATTCCACAAGACGCGGCTCTCTTCGAGGGCACTGTCAGGGACAACTTGGACCCTGGGCACATTCACGACGATACCGAACTCTGGAGTGTATTGGATCACGCTCGCCTTCGTGACCACGTAGCTTCCATGAACGGCCAGCTGGAAGCACAAATCAATGAAGGAGGCTCCAACCTCAGTCAAGGCCAACGCCAGCTTGTGTCACTTGCGCGTGCCCTGCTGACGCCGAGCAACATTCTCGTGCTGGACGAAGCCACTGCTGCCGTTGATGTAGAGACGGATGCGATGTTGCAGACCACACTGCGAAGCAACATGTTTAAAGATCGAACGATCATTACTAGTGAGTTGAACGCACCCTGAGATGAGTGACCATAGCTGACCATTTTGCAGTTGCGCATCGCATCAACACCATTCTCGATAGTGACAGGATCGTCGTGCTGGATCACGGAACTGTTAAGGAATTTGACACGCCTGCGAACTTGATCAAGACCAAGGGACTCTTTTACGAGCTTGTTCGAGAATCTGGATTATTGAACTCCGTTGTAGATGGCTCTGGTACAATCCTATAGTAGGAAAAAATAAAAGGGGGTTCGCTATGCTTGCATCCATTTGAAGCCAAGGCCTCTTCCAGCTTGCCGATGATTCAGCATTCTTGGTGCTGGCTCATCTTGATCTCCCGTACATCCATGGCCACGTCGACGAACGCACCCATTCCATTGTCCTCCTGAAGCTTAACGGCATCACTCGTGCAGGTAATGTCCGCCGTATCTTACCCATACCTGGGCCGTTGCTGTTGCTGTTGTGGTATATTGCTGTGACTATGCCGACGAACAGGCCCAAATCGTACTCAACGATGTTGTGGATAACTCGTTTCTTTCCCCCTGATGAACGTTGTCATGACTTCACTTCGCGTGTCCGCTCTCCCTGTACTGTGTCGCATACGCTGCCTTCCCGATACGGTACCCAATAAGCGTTTTTTTGGTGATGAACGTTGGAACTCACCGTACGATGGCACATGTAACTTCATCCTGGGGGACAAAACATATCCATTTGACCCAACTCATTGTCGACACGCTTAAGGAACAGACCAAAGCAAGTGGTCGAAGCACACAGCTGAGAGATCGATGGATAGCTAGACGCGAGTGTCACTAGCTGCTAAGTGACAAGGAAATACATGCTGCTCCTTACCCCAACCCTAACCCTACTCACCGAGAGTAGTTCATGAAGCAGCCGCCTAGAACACTATCCACGAAGATCATCCGCTGAATGGGCTTCATAATGCATTGTTAATAAGCCTTGAAGCACACTTGTCTGGCCAATTTTATGGCATGAAGCGCTCATGTAGTACAATAGCATCTTTGTAACTCATGAACAAGACCCGCGTCACGAAGGACGCCGGTAACGACGCTCGCCAAGCAGCAACCTTGAACAATCGATGGCATATTCTTAGTAATGACGACGAACACTCGGAATGCCTCTGGCAAAGAGTGGCTTTTTCGTGACTTGAGATTTCAATTATGCTACATACGAAGCCATGGCTCAAGCATCAAGAACTTGCGAACACGACCTTCGCCAATTTCTTCATTTCGCAGTTGCTCTCAATCAATCGCTGAGTTCAATAGCCTCCTCGACGTTGTTTCCAACGACCTGGAGCGCCTCGTTGGGTTGCGGCTGCGGGTACCCAAAGGCAGCCTGCGGCACAAAAGGACGATCGTCCTCATCGTCCTCATCGTCCTCATCATAGCTGCCTTCGTCGGAGTCGTACTCCAACTCATCCTCCGCGTCTTCACCTTCTTCCTCAGAAGTAAATTCCTGACCCTCGTTCACTGCAGCATACCCGGCCCTTCGGTGATCGCCATCATCATTCACAAACTCTTCGCCATTGTCAATGTCGTTCTGTTCGCTCTCGACGTCGTCATATTGATAGCTGTCCGGCTGCAGTTCCGTCTGCTCGTCATCACTGGCAAGCTCTTCGTGAATCTGGGCGTTCCATTGCTGGTTGGGCTGCCCTTCCGGATCACTTTCTTGGCTTTCATACTCTTCATCGTTGTCAAGCAGCATGGCGAAGCGATTTGCAGAAGCGTTGGGATAGAACTGAACAGATGCATTCGACTCGAAATCAATGCTCTCACCGTCTTCCATGTCCACTTCGTTGCTGATGTGCTCTGACCCTTGATCGACCTCCCTTTCAACATTTTCCCCACCAGAGAATAGCGAGACCGGCTTTGAAGCAGTTCCCAATGGCCGTGAATGATTTGTTTGGGGTGGGGCTGGAGCAAATGGGCTTGCACCAGCTTGCCGCGGCTGACCAAAACTCTGAGACAGCGCGCTGTCAATCTGAGATGGCTGAATTGAATGGTTATACACGGCTCCGGATGTTGGAGCGTCGAAGCCAGAGTTGTGCAAAGGCTGAGGTGCAGGTGATGAGATGGCGTTGGTCTGAGCTTGCGAGATGAACGGCATGCTTGACACTTGCGCCTGGAGGAAAGGGTTTTGCGACCCTTCTGTGCTGGATTCCTCGTGAAATGGATTGGGAACACCATTAGCTGCAGGTGCAGTAGCCGCCGTGAGTCTCGAGAAAAATGAGCCACTCGTATCCAAGCTCGACTCACCAAAGCCGTTCAATTGAGGAGCACCAAAAGCAGGAGCAGTTGGCATGGCGTTCAAGTCGAGTCCAGATATCGGGAAAGCGCCACGGCCATTTGGCATGGCCTTCTGAAAGCTCGGCTGTGAGAGTGGCGGGATAATTGCTTCGGAGCGTGTGCTGTTGTTGTGCTTCTCCTCCGAAGGCGTGTCAAAACTGTACTGGCCGGCTCCTGATGCTGACAGGCGGGCATGCTCAGATCTGGACGCAAGAATTTCGCTTGCTCGCTCAATTGCGCGTGGATAGTGCTCCTTTGGTACAAAACGACTCTCTCGTAGTCGATAAGCTGGGACCTCGCGGCCGCTATTGGAGGCGCCGAAGTCGGAGTCTGCTCGTGATGCCTGGAAGCGAATCTCAGCCCGGGCTTTGGCAAGCGACGGCGACTCCCTGTCGGACAGCGAGCCCGCACTACGTCGCAGCTCCCCGTCTTTCTCTACCTCACTTCTCATGAACGATCCGCTCTCCTTCAAGCCCTCCCTGGCAGCCTTGAGGCGCGCGAATAGAGCTTCATCATCGTCGTTCGTTTTTGACCTTACTGACCGCGTAGACGGCGGTCGCATGAGCCCATCATTCCTATCACGCATGTGATCCGGACTGGATCCGAGTAGCGATGAGCTAAGTTGCGAGTACTGGTCCGATTCCATGGAGTCTGAACGCGCCCGTTTGATACCTCGACCAAGACCAAAACCAGTATCAGCTGACGTCTTGATACCAAGAGCCTTCATGCGGAAGTACGGCGACTTTGTAGTGCTGCCGCGGTTCGGCGCATCGGTGGCCAGTGAGAAATTCAGGAACGATGACCGCACATTGCTGGATGATTGCGGTTTTGTCACCCGACCGCGGTCATCAACATGACTCGTGCTCTTCATTCGTTTATGGCCAGCTTCGCCGGAAGACAGCGCCGTATCAGGTCCTTGAGAAGAGACTGATCGCTTGCTGCCAGCTTGGGCTCCCCGATCGCCTGAGAATCGACTGCCGCCAACGGTCGATCTGTACATGGCGTCAACCATATCTCGCTTGCTCTGGTGGCTGATGACCGAGCCGGCCTTGCTGCTGCGTAAGCTCGAAGCGGAGTCTAAGATGTTGCCGTGGTCGTGTGCGTCACTTCTTTGAGACTCGTGGAGCCTCTTCTGCGCTCGCTTTCTTCGCTCTCTGCCTTGTTTCGCGAGTCGCTGTCGTCGACAGGTCTCTCTCCACCTCTTGCCGAACTTATCCTGCAAGAACCATGTCCGAAATTCGTCGGCTTCACTGTTCAAACGCTCCTGGGAGAGATCGTCTTTCACCTGTATGATGACCTGCTTGACGGCGTAGTCAACGTACTGTTTCAGAAAGCCAAAAACAGGGTCTGTAGTCAGCTCCTCAGAGATGCGTGTAAGGACGGCGTCGAAACTCGGCTGCGCTGCTTGCTGGTTGGCACTAGCTAGTGCGACTGGCTTTGTCTGAGGAAATGAAGGTGGCAGACTCGTCTTTTGTCTTCCAGGAATCAGCTCTTCTGGCAGTGGGTTTGCGGCTGCGTGGCTATTTTGTAGTGTGCCTCCGAGTGAGCTGCTGTCCTCACTGAATGTGAACGAGTGCGATAGCGGACTTGGTTTCTTAGGTTTAGTGTCCGGTAAGTTGTTGATGGAGGAGCGGCGCGGCGGGGATTGCGATCCAGAGCTAGCTATGTTGGCATTCGTGTCCTGACCACTGTGTGATGCCGAGTTTGATGTCGAAGTTGAAGGTTGCGGCGACGCGGTGGATGGCGTTTGGACTGTGGTCGATTTAGAGTTTGTTTCATCCGACGTGGAAATGCTTGGCGCCGCATGACCAGAGAGGCCGCTGAACAGGGAAGGCACGTCCTGAGTTTGCTCAGCTTTGGAAAAGCTGAAAGTTGGCGCTGGGAGCTTCTCTTGTGAAGCGGTGGGAGTTACAGCCGGCGCCAGAAAGGGGTTGCTGGGAGTAGGCGCCTTGTATGGGTTGGCAGATTCTGCGCTTGCAGCAAGACCTTGCTTCGGTGCGAACAGGCTAGGCGCTTTGAACGGATTGGCAGGTTCTGCACTTGTGATTGTATCTTGCTTCGACGCGAACAGGCTTGGGGCCTTGAACAGATTGGCAGGTTCGGTAGTATCTTGCTTCGGCGCAAACAGGCTCGGGGCCTTGAAGGGGTTGGCAGATTCTGTAGCATTTTGCTTCGGGGCAGACAGGCTCGGCGCTCCGTCGGTCGGCGATTGTCCGAACGGTGATGCGAGAGGTTGTGCTGCTGGTTTATCTGCTGCCTCAGCAGAAGGCACTGAGCCGGACGAGGAGCCTTGCGGTTGGAACAAGCTCGCAGAGGTCGAGGGGAACGCTGATGCACTTGCTGCCGCTGGTTTCATCTCTGGAGCCGCTGCTGGGGCAGATGGGCTTAGAAAGTTGAAAAGCGACTTCTTCTCGTTGGTTTCGGTAGACTTTGGCTGGCCAAACGATGGTATCGATAGATCGGGCTTTCCAAAAGCTGACGGATTACCAGGAGGCTGTACACCGCTCGGTGGACCAAATACGGAGGAATCCGTTCGACTCAGTCCTGCGCCCACGGCAGCACTGGCTGTTCCAAACGATGACCCCGACATGAACCCTGCAGGACTGATATTGTTTGAATTCTGTGTAGTCGTGCCACCGGCCTTCTGAAGCTCAGGAATGAACAGCGATTCTGGATCCTCCTCGCCTGACCCATCCGCTTCTTGATCATTCGTTGCATCCGCCATCTCTTCGTTTCCATCAGTGTCTTCAATCATGCCAGCATCCTGCGCTTGTTGGACAGTCATTCCATCAATGACAGCGGCCAAGCTTCGACCATGTCGTTTGTGTTCAACAACATAGCAGCTCTTCTGAATCGACTTTCCGAATGTAGGAGTCTGCAGAGTCTTGCCAGCCACAGGGCTGACGTCCAGATAATCTTCGCCACCAACCTGGTGAAAGTCCAGGTCATAGAGCGCACAAAAATCAACAAGTTGATCATCGTCATCAAACTTGAACAGCTCCCTGAGATCATGCATGCTCCAATCCGTACTGCGGTTGATTCTACCGTTGGTCGCCTTGCTCGGGCGCATCGCTCGCACTATGGATCTCAGGACCATGTCTCGTAGCAAGTGAAAGTAAATCTCCGCCACGCATGCCTGAAGGTACGAGATCTTGGACGATTCCAACAACTTCCAGAAAGTTTCCCAGTCTTGTCGAGCAACAACATGCTCGGTGGCAAGGGCTTTGAATGGCCCTAGTCGACGGAAGGTAGTGCATGCAACGGCGAATAGCTGCAATGCCGCTTGAATTTTGCGGTCGCCTAAAAGGGCTTTTGACCAAGTCTGAACGCGATCTTCGGTATCGGTCTGTGAGCTGTCGAGCTGGAAAATTACACAGTATGAGCGGAACTCAGCCTCGTTGGTCAACTCTACGCGTCCCCTGTAGTCGTCATAGTATTGCATGAGGGAAAGGAGGGTCCGGTCCAACTGCTCACGCTCCTGTTGAGGGTCATAAGTCGTCTCTGCCTTTCGCGCGTGTTGTTGCGATTCCGGTGTCGCCATTTGATGCAAGGCCAGGATGTGGAATCGGGCGATCCGCTCAAAACATTCAATCGCAACCCGAACATCGTCAAGTTTTGTCACTTGCTGAATGGAAAAGTCGTTTCGTATTGCCCTGGTCCGATCCCAAATGAAACCGTGCACCGATGCGAGCGAGGGCGCATTGGTGAGTAAATCGCGGAAAAGGTAGTCGCACGTCGTCTTCAGCACGTATGGAGGTCGAAGGTCGGAGGGTAGCTGATCGCCATCGCCAGCTCCGGGTCTCTTGAACTTCTTGACCATGCGGGCTTCAACAGGCAAGGGAGCACCAGGCGCAAATGCAGATTGATCCGGATCCTAAACCAGTCAGACCACTTTTTGAAAGTTCTGATATACAGCTTCACATACCAATTCCTCAGGCGCAACGTTATTCTGGAACGCTCTCTCGACTCTCTCCCACTCCGCGCACATGTCCAGACACGTCCCAACAGGCGTCACAGCATCAGAGAGTAAGCGCGCCTGTCCCGGCGCACTCACAATGCCCTGTCGCTCGGCATCCTTGCGTTCCAACTCGCGAACCTTTTTGAGCTATACGGAGTCATTCTCTGCGCTCCGTCAGTTGTTTCAAGGGCACAGGACACGCACCTGTTCGTATCTGTCTTTCAGAGGGCCTCCTGCCATCGCCCCGCCATTCTCAGCTCTTCTTGACGGCGGCTTGCTGAAAGTATTACCGCGCGATGCACTCCCTTCTCGACCTCCTCGACCTATTTGAGCTCCTCTTCCTCGCCCTGCTGCTCCGAAAGTGCCTCTTACGGTCCCAAATCCCCCTCGCGCTGGTCCGCTGGGCACGTTTCCATTGAGCTTCGGTGCTCCAGAATGTGCGGACCGTGGTGGTGCCGTCTGTTTAATCCCGCGACTGCTGCCACGACCGCGACCGCGACTGGGGAACGACATGGTCGTTGTCGTGGAGCAGATGAACTAATGTTGGCGTCATGTGTGGAGGTTTCGTATCGGTTCACGCGTGATGGAAAGGTCCTGCCAGAGGATGCACCATTGCGTCGCTTTACTCGCTTTCTCCAGATAATTCTTTGTTTCGGTGCACCCACGAATGTGAACGGATCAAGCGCGAGGATGACTGTCCAAAATGATCGACGTCGACGCTAGTTGGCTAGCTAGCGACTCCACCTTCTCTCCTTACGCATGATTGGAGAGTGAATGTTGACAATGATGCTGGACTACGAACGATATTCTAATGCTCAAGTGAAGTTGACTGGGCTGGGTGCTCGTAAACAGGGCCTGAAGTCGTCAACTATGCCGCGATGCTCATGTATGTCGCAACATTTGTACCGGTCTGCCGAAAGGATATCAATTGGCGCCCGCTACAATGAATGGCAAGACCGATATCGTCACGGCACGGAGCCATAGCACACATGAGAACAATTAGTTCACTCAATTTTGGTGTATCAAATTCAACGCCGTAGCATAAAACCGACTTCCGTCTATCCTCCTTCCGTCATCAGCCGTCTAATCGCTCCATAATGCCCGACTAGGTAATGCAGGAAAGCCATAGGAAGTCATCACTTTTCTCCAGGTTGGAACAAATTCAAACTTAGACACCGCCAGATGCCAACATCTTCTTGCGTAGATGGCCCTTGTATTCACCAATAGATCCGTCCCACCGAGTGACAGTCTTGTTTTCGCATACCATGATATCCTTGGCGATCTTGTCGAGCAACCTGCGTGCTGTTAGTACAATGGACAAAACAAAGGGGATTCCGAACAACATACCTGAAATCGTGAGAAACGACAACGACACCTCCGGAGAATGCGTTGATGGCGTCGGCGAGCGAGTCAATGGTAGGAATATCCAGACCATTGGTAGGCTCATCGAGCAGCAACATGTTGGGCCCGTCAATGGCCAAAAGTGCGAACACGATACGGCTCTTCTGTCCCTCTGAAAGAGTGCCCATGATGGCGGTCTGCGACTCACCAGACAGACCGTACTTGCCAAGCTGCTGTCTCCAGTACTGGTAATCCTGTGAGATGGCTGGGTACTTGTCTCGCACGAAGTCGAGGGCGGACTTTGTGAGGTCAAGCTGCTCAGCAGAGTGCTGGCTGTACATGCCGAGCTTCAAGTGAGTGTGGCGAGATACAGAGCCAGAAGTGGGCGAAAGCTTGCCTGTGAAGATGCGAAGGAGCGTAGACTTGCCAACACCGTTGGGACCTACGAGTGCTGTTCGGCTGTCCATGTCGACACCAAAATCGAGGTGCTCATAGAGGTTGTCGGCCGCCTTGCCAGAGTATGAGAATGTGACATTGTCGAGGGAGAGCACTGGAGGCGGTAGCTTCTCGACATCTGCGAAACGGAAGGAGAAGACGCGGTCCTGGTGTACTGGCTGAATGAAGCCGTCGGCCTCCATCTTGTCAAGAATCTTCTGGCGGGACTTGGCTTGGCGCACCAAGTTGGCGTAAGTTCCGGCCTTGGAGATGAACTCCTTGATGTGCTTGATTTCATCCTGCTGCTTCTCGTACGCCTTCATCTGGTTGACTTCTTGTTCGCTGCGGGTCTTCTGGTACGAGTCGTAGTTACCACCGTAGTAGAAGATCTGCTTCTCGCGCATGTCAATCATGGTTGTGCAAACGCCGTTGAGGAAATCCATAGAGTGAGAAACGAGGATGAGTGTGCGGTCCCACTTCTTAAGGTACTCTTCCAGCCACACGCAGGCTTCGAGATCCAAATGGGCAGTTGGGTCGTCGAGCAAGAGGAGTGAAGGGCGGACGAACAGCGCCTTGGCGAGCGCGACACGCATACGCCATCCACCGGACATGTCCTTGGTCTTCTTGTCCATGGTCTTCTTGTTGAAACCCAGACCGGTCAAAATGAGCGATGCACGGGTGTGGAATGTGGAGGGGTCCATGCCATCGATACGTTCGTAGATTTCCTCAAGCTTGGGGCTGTCAGGACCTTCGTCCTCGAGGATCTTCTCGGCCAGATCTTCCAATCTCTTCATCTCGGCCTCGGCTTGGTTCACTACCCACTCGAGAGCACCAACATTTGAGGGCTCAGCACCCTCGTTCAAGAGGTAGATGTCAAGGTGGTCGGGGAAGGGGAATTCGCGCATATCGATGGACTTGAGGAAAGTAGACTTTCCGCAACCGTTCTCTCCGAGGAGACCGTAGCGGCGGCCATAGTTGACCTCGATCGTGGTGTCGTTGAAGAGGACCTTGCCGTGGAACACGAGCGAGGCAGATGTGATTTTAACATCGCGGCTGGCGGCGAGGGAGGCCAGCACACCGGTGGTGACACGGTCGGAAATGCCATCCTTGTCCTCCTGGAGCTTCAGCTTGGCTACTTTTGCGGCCATCTTGCTCTCCGCGGCAGTGGGAGCGGCCTGTCCCTCATCGCCGGACTCGCCCTCATCGCCGTTGACTGACGATGCCTCGGAGGGCACGGCGGAAGCGTTCTTGCTGGCCAACTTGCTGGAGGCCGTCTTCTTGGCGGGCTTGCCCTCGGCGGCGCGCTTGGCTTCTCTGGCAGCTTTGGACGCGGAAACCATCTTTGGGTTATTTGATGATGTGGGTGTGGATTCAAAGTCTCGGTCAGAAGAATTTTGGGGTTGACCTGCGGGCAACCCCGCCGACGTAACTTAGTCAAAGTGCAAAGCCGCCACTACCTGGGCTCACTCTAAAATCCCACTGCAACTGCGACGACTTCCCTCCCTCCTCGTTTCACATGCTGGAGAAACGGACTTGAATGATCTGGCCGTTCCGGAGAGCGGAGAGGCGGCGATGCAGACTTATCCATGGATACTGGCGTTCGTATAGACTTCACCATTATATTTTCTCATCATGCCAATATTCTATGCAAAAGCAGAAGCAATGATTGGCCCATGCGACGTTGGTTGGGGTTTCCACACCACCTTGTCACCTTTAATCGATTCCGTCTCATCGCAATGTGCATCGCTGCCCAAGACCAGAGCAAACCATCATTAGCTGAAGTCGTTCAGCAGTCCCGACATTGATAAGACTATAAGACTTTTGCTTTGTGAAGTAAGAGTTGATCAGGGCAATCTTGTACAAGTGCACATGCTGCCAGCTTAATTATCGACCTCACTCGTAGCAGAACTGACACGACGCAGACATTTCGAGAATGCAAAGCGTCTATATAGCCGGTCCGTGAGCCACGTGTCAAGTATGTCAATTGTTGAAGAATATGTATGGCTTGAGAATACGCAAGCAACACATTGACGCTCATCACTTCCAGATGACTGCACGCTCTGGAAGATCTCAATCTCCTCTACTGTGTCATGCTGGACAAATAGCGTGCGAGGGATTATCGACGCCATAGTCCTTTTTCACAGACGGTCACGGTTAGGAGAAAGTTGACGGCTCTTGATAATACCTAGTACCTAGTTTCGATTGTTCGATGTTGACTAAGCAAAATCGTCCCATTTGGGCAGCAGCAGGGCACGTCGTCTAGTCGTCGAACCTCACCTGCGCTTCCGCTCGGGTTGGCGATCACTCACCACTCCCACGACACACACAGCGACCATGGTGATCAACCCGACATACCTTGCGCAGAGAACGCGATCCTGTACGCTCAATCGCCGAGAAAAGTAAAGCGAGTACAAGACAGCCTACTAACAGCATGAACGCGCAGCTGTCAACTGGAACGATGCGAAGTCGAGGGTGTTGAGCAGTTATCGAGACTGGCTAAGGGCGGTATGTCAAATGTTAGAAGAGAAGGAGAAGGTGGCATCAAGCGATGGGTAATAAGGAAGAGCAGGCTTTGCAGCAGCTGGAGAGGAAATCAGTACATGGGGGCTGGAAGACGTGGACATGATGGCTAATACGATTGGTGTGCTCGCAGGGCCCAGAAATACAGCAGATGTACTCTCTCAATATGCCTGTTTCAGCGATTCGAACAAAGATCAGGCAGGAGTTCGAGCGGCACCGATATGTGTCGAAGCTCAAGACTACAGACGTTTTGCTTTTCAACAGTCACGCAGAATTTCAGGTGCGTGCTTGGGGAATGCCTTAGAATCTATATTTCAAGACCAAGATGGGAGGCGGGTCAGACTAACACAGACACCTGCAGGAGACCCGCAATTTCTGGAAACAACTCACACACGTGCTCAAGTATTTTCGTGCAGAAGAAGAGCCCAAAGCACAACTGCCGAAGAACTTCATTCAGGGTTTCATTGAGGTGAGTTCGCACAGATCCGGCCATTAGCACAGGCAGAGCAAGGCGCTAATAACATATTCTTTTGATAGGGTCGGAATTGAGCTGTCGGAGTCGCTAAGGGCGGTAGGCAGGCAGAATGTTGTACAAAACATACCCATGAAATTTGGTCCTCCGTTCGCGTCAAATCGGCGAAAATGCATTAAAACCCAAAAAACAAGTCATGCCACAGATACGCCCACCCCATTCCCCCTTAACTCCATGTCGCCCCGCTCAGAATGTACAGTAAGTTTAGCACGTTCAGTCGCACCACCTGCACTCTACGCCTGCTGGCTGTAATGCACTTGGCCAACTTATCCTGGCCGTGCGCTTTTTCTCCACCTCAAATAGCTTGCATGGCTGCTTTTCGCCGGAATTCCAATCTCATGGTACGGCCGTGCTCATCGAGTGGCCAAGCCGTCTGGATTTGTCGCTTTGAATTGATCTCGCGAGGCAATGAACTTCTCCTCTACAACATCGCAGAGGTCTGAAAGATCGTCGAGTGCTTTGCGGAGTACTTCCATCACGTTCACATTGTCTTCAAAACATATGTCAGCTCCAGGGTTGATAGAACAAGATGCTTGGAAACGGCGCTTACCCCAAGTCTGTATCCGCAAGTTCATGAATGGCTCTGAAGGGTGTGGAATTGAGTAACCACAAAATTCGACGTCCGGGCTGTGAAATGTTAGCATGTGATCGGCGAGATGCGCCAGATAGCATTCACTTCTTCATGATGATATATCGTAGTGCATTTCCAAGTGTGTGGTCTTCCTTTTCGAATGCAAATGACGCTGCCGTATCCGTAGAGCCTGGTAACTTTTCATTGTCAATAAAGAGCATCTGCATGGTGAAGTTTGACTCCATACCAGTCGCAACCTCTGCTTCTCGTGCACGAACTCTTCGGTCGCGCCGTTAACTTCAGCCCCAGCCGCGGCAGCTGCCTCAGTCATTTCTGTGTCTCCGTTCTGTGTAGACATGTTGTTGTGTTGAAGATGAGATTTCGCGGTCGGATAGATTTGTGATTTGTCAAGGTCGTCAGAAAGTTCATCTCCAATTTAAAGTTTGAGAGGGCAATGGAACGCCGCCACTAGCCCGGGAAGCAGGAAAGGAAGAACAGCAAGACAGAACTTCGCACTCATTATTCAACTACAAGGAATACAATCCCCTTCTAAGATGGCCACTCAACAACGTATTCGCAGCGCAACTCTCGCCCGCGACACCAACGAAACCAAGATTCAGCTTTCCCTCAACCTCGACGGCGGCGAACTCTCCACCGCAACCTCCAATGGCGAAGACAAAGACCACGCAACACAATCCTCAAAATCGCAGACAATAAGCGTAAATACCGGCATCGGTTTTCTAGACCACATGCTTCACGCTCTAGCAAAACACTCGGGATGGTCACTGTCGCTCGTTACAAAAGGCGACTTGCATATCGACGACCATCACACTGCGGAGGATACCTGCATAGCATTAGGACAAGCTTTCAAAAGCGCCTTGCAGACAACTACAGGACTTGCACGATTTGGTTATGCGTATGCGCCACTGGACGAGGCACTCAGCAGGGCGGTTGTGGACCTTAGCAACAGACCATACTCTGTAATAGAGCTGGGGTTGAAGAGAGAGAAGATTGGCGATCTGTCCTGTGAGATGATTCCGCACTGCATGGAGTCCTTCGCACTGCATGCCGGAATTACGATGCATGTGGACTGTCTGAGAGGTTTCAATGACCACCACAGAGCTGAGAGTGCCTTCAAAGCACTGGCTGTTGCGTTGAGAAATGCCATTACTCCTGTGGCAGGCAGGGAAGGCGAGGTTCCCAGCACCAAGGGTGTGCTCTTCTAGATAAAGACGTTATGACAATTTCTGGGGAATACAGGACAGTCGCGAACGCTCTGAATATTCCTCATTGATTTTTGGAGATATCTAGGTAAGCGTTCAATCATCCCATGACACAATTCACCACCTCAGCAGCAGACCTTGACGGTATCGTGAACCCAGCCGCACGAGCAAGCGCCTGCAAAATTACAAGTGTACCCATCCGCCGTAATGCATCAATTTGCCCCCCGCTGATAACTCCTGCCCATGAAAAGACGTCAATCCTACTCGCTGTCGCTCTGCGCAAGACTCTCCGTGCCACCCCGCGAGGAATTGCCGTTAGCTCGCGAAGAGCCGTTGCCCAATTTCAACTTAATACCAGACTTGGGCACTGGCTGTGGCGTGCCAACGCTCGACATCGGCCGTGTTGAGTTGCCGTCCGCACTATCGCCTTCAAGATCTTGCGAACCGGGATGGTTGGCCATCTCCTCTCGCAGCTTATCCATACATGCACTCTGTAAGACTTAGTCAGTCGAATTCGCATCACAGAGAAGTCCTTTAAGCCTTACCTCAATCATATTTGCATCCTGATACAAGATGCTTCCGTCCTCGTTGTATTGCCGACAGTTTGAGCACAACAACGATATATCGGCGCGAAACTGCTTCAAATTCTGGTACTGCTTCTTGTTGATCTTATTCTCAATCTGCTTCATGCAAATGGGGTTCTTGATCAACTGGTAGTAGTCAGGATAGTCGAGTTTAGGCGGCAACTCAAGGAATGGGTCAATGATGCCACGGTTCGGCACTTTGGGATCCGTAGACTCTTCCTCGAGATCCTGCAACGAGTCATGGACGTTATCAAGTATGACTTGCAGTGTTTCGCGATCCTCTTTGGAAAGTGTCTCCACGATCTTGTTGCTCCGCCCACGCGACTTCTTCGGCGGTTCGGGATGGCGGTCCAGGGAGGCCTCATCTGCCTTGCGCTTCTCAGGCCTGCCAGTCGATTTGCGCCCGCGCTTTTTGGGTGCCGGCGTTTCGTCTTCACTGTCGACTTCCGGCGGCGGCGTGTCCTCGTCTTTCTTTCCACCTCGCTTGGCGGCTCTGGCTTGCTTGCGTGCAATGGCGTCTTCAATGGTGTCATCGTCGGCATCAACAGCGTCAAGCCACTGCTCTTCCGTGAGACCATCGTCGTATTTGACCTTGGCACGCTCACGGGTACCACGACCATAGTTAATTTCAATCTCTTCCACCACCGGATTGTCGTCGTTCATGTAAATATCTGGCAGTTCGCTCTCTCCGAGAAGACGTGGCAGCTTCTTGTCGACGCCATAGGCGGTATTCCTCGCACGCTCCTGGTCAAGCTTCTGGAAGATGGGAAGCTCATAGTCGTGCCGCATCATGATCATGTTCAAGTCGTCATCCTCCATCTCGTCTTGTTCAAGGCTCTCCACAGCTTCCGCAGACTCCAACATGACTCGCAGCATCTCATCACGCTCCTCATTCGTCGATTTGTTATCGAATTTACCAGCTTGAATGACCTTGCCATCCATATCCAGCTTGAACTGCGCACGTTCCAAAATCTTCTCTTCGACTGAGTTGGATGTGATGAGTCGCAAAATTCGAACCTCGTTCTTCTGACCGATACGATGGGCACGATCCTGGGCCTGCAAATCCTGGTGGGGATTCCAATCCGAATCGTAAATGATGACTGTGTCCGCGGTCTGCAGATTGAGACCTAGACCACCTGCGCGAGTGGAGAGCAGGAAACAGAAGTATTCGGAGTTTGGCGCGTTGAATAGCTTGAGAAGCTCGGAACGATCGTCAGCCTTGGTGCTTCCGTCCAAACGGAGATATTTGATTCCGCGGAAGCGCAAGAAATCCTCCATGATGTTCATGATCTGTGTCATTTGAAAGAACATGAGCACTCGATGTCCGGTGGCTTGGAATTTAGGCAGCACTCTATCAAGCAATTCAAATTTGCCCGCTGTACGCCAAATAAGATCGTTTGTCATCTTGTTGGGATTCATCTGGTCTTCGACTTCCTCAAACACGAAGGGGTGGTTGCAGAGCTTGCGCAGCTGCATCAGCATGTTGCTTAGACCACGCATTCCAGTTTTCTTGCCATCAGCGGTCATAACGTTGATTCTGTTGTGAAGCATGAGTTGCTTGTACAACTTGGCCTGGAGCGCGGAGAGGTTGCATTTGATGACGCGTTCTTGCTTGTCAGGAAGATCCTTCTCGACATCCTTCTTGAGACGGCGCAGTAAGAATGGTCGAAGAACCTTGTGAAGACGACGAATGACAAGAAGTGACTCTTCTTCCGTCAGAGCCATCTTGTCTTGGCCACCAGTGTTAGCGAACGGGGTATTGAACCAATCATCGAAGGACGTTGCGGATTTGAAAATAGTCGGTAACACGAAGTTCAGCATTGACCACAGCTCCGTGAGGTTGTTCTGAAGCGGAGTACCAGTCAGAATCAGCCGAAAGCGTGTGTGATAGTAGGTCGTGATGGTGTTGCTCAGTTTCGAATTGGCGTTCTTCATGCGGTGACCTTCATCGACAATCATATGCAGCCATTTGACTTTGCTCAAGACCGGGCGATCCTTGATGATGAATTCATAAGTTGTGAGTAGGACCTGGAAGTTGCCGTAACGAATCTGGTTCTGGTGGTTTTTGCGCTGGTTCGGTGGTCCTTTGTAGACAATGCGCGTTACACTTGGCGCCCATCGCTCGAATTCGCTGTTCCAGTTGGTGAGGGTACTCAATGGCACAATTACCAAGAATGGACCATTTTGCCGCTTCTTCTCGATCAGGTATGTGATGAGGGAGATGGTTTGAATAGTCTTTCCAAGACCCATTTCATCGGCCAAAATACCGTTCAGGTTGTTGTTGTATAACGAAATCATCCACTGCAGTCCCTTGATTTGGTACTCCTTGAGCTGACCACCGACAAGATTCGAGGACTGGCCAGTGACTTCTTCTTTGATGCGATGAGCCACCTCGTAGTAGTCAACCTTGGGCTTGGTTTCGTCTTCACTGTCGACTTCATCACCCACAACCGGATCGTCTTCCTCAACAGCGGCATATTCGCCACCGTACCGTGCATGATTAGAGCGCTGTTGTTCTTTGACGGAATCGGATAGCTGTTTGAGGAAGCCATCAGTCTGCTTCAGAAGATGCGAGATACGAGAGTCTTTTGCCTGTCCGAGCAGTTTGAGATACGTTTCTTCGTCGTTGGCCTTCAAAGCTTGCAGACGCTGCTTGGCCGTGCGCTCGATCCGCTTCTGCTCTTCCTTTTCAATGTTCACGTGATGAGCTGCCATCATGCGGCCGAGCTTCTGTACGCGGGCTCTGTGTTGTAGGGCATTGTTCCTGATGTCCTCAGCGTGCTGGATGATGGAGCGAAGATACTCGGTATGCTTCTTCTTCTCCTTGTTCTCAGCGGCATCCCGCTGTTGCTTTTCGAGCTTTTCGGTGATGCGAGCCTCACGCAGGGACTGCTTCTTGACACGGCGGTAAGCAGAGCGATTAGCCGTCATTGAAAGATTGTCCGACAGCATCATCTCCTTGCCAACCTTTTGGCGCATCTCACGCTGCTTTGGCAGGAGGGACAGCATCTTGTACTCAATCAGGGCGCGCAGCTTCAGATTCGTGTTGTCCTCCGGCGCTTCCGACTTGCTCGAATCCCAGGCGCCAATGTTTGCAGGTAGCTTCGCAAGCTCGCTCTTCCGTGTGAGCACGCGGTTGTAGACAATGTTCTCGCGCTCCTCCCGTACACGCTCAGGATCCACCCCAAGAGGCATGATACTCGGAACCATTGACCTGTACGGGCGGTGTGTGTGGTCGGAGTAGCTGATGTTCTTCAGCAACATACCGTGTGGATCCGTGAAGGTCTCGAAGCGATGCCGTGGGCGTGCGTCCTCTGCGCGTTCCGAGCTCGCCTTTGCACCCGACTCCCTCGCAGCCTCATCGAGCAGCTTGCCCGCAGCACCCAGATTCTCGGCCAGAGTAGGTCCTTTCTGGTCCTGTCTCGACGGAAAGATCCTGTCAGCAATATCCGAGGGAATGGGCCTGTTCTTCTGAAGTGCACCGAATGCCTGCATCTGGGCGCGCAACGTGATTGCTTGTTCTCTGGTGAAAGAGGCATCACTGGCGCCGTCCATCCGTCCAGACGCACTGTTTGAAGACGTCGTGACCGAGGGCTGTTGTTGCTGTTGTGAGGGGGTCTGAGCGCTACCGTTTGGAGTGGATATGGATCCTTGCGCCTGGCCATTCGAGCCACCGTTCATCTGCTGCTGGATCGCGGCACCGTTCTGCTGCATAGCTGCCTGTTGCTGTTGCTGGAACTGCTGCTGACGAGCAGCCGCTTGCTGGCGCTTCAACATCTCCGTCCTATGGTGTACTTGCGTCAGGACCGTGCGCAGTTTCGCTTGCCCTGGATCTGTGTCCGGAACGCCGCTCGCTTTATTCGTCTGGTATTCCTGAAGTGCAATGCTGGTCAGCCCTCATGCACATGTCATTTCTGTGCTGGTGATCGTCTGCCTACCTTGTACATTGCTTGCAGCTGCTCCTTGCTGACACCTGGAGGCAGGACGCCTTGCATTGCCGCCGTCGATGCTGCATTATTGCCCGTTTGCTGCATATTGCCCTGCGAGGCCTGCACGGCAGCCATGTTGTCCAATGGGGACGCGCAATGTGTCTCCGCTCAATGTCCTGTCCTGTCCCTTCCCGGCGCAAAGCTGCGTTGTTGGAAGCGCGTCACCGGTCCACGGCGGGAAACTCAGCGGGACGCAGCAAACATCAAAGGTGAGGAGCACAAAGCAGTGGAATGCGGGGTGTGTGTGGCCTCCGTATCGTAGGTAGTGATGGCGGGATACGCGATACGCGACTTCGGAGGCTTCGGGGGTGTGGTGGTTGATGAATTCAGATGTCGCGCTTTCTGGCCATCTTCTCCACTCGCTAGCCAATCACGTGGTCCAATTTCGACCTCACCTCACCTCTGTCCCCACCAGCACTTCTTATGAGCACCTACACACAGCAAACTTCTCATATGTCGCTTCTGACCTTGCCTGCTGAGCTTCGCCTCAAAATATATGAACATTTGCCAGCACTGTATCCGAACTCTCAGCATAACATTTCCCCCACCTCCGCACTGACCCCTGCCATCTGCCGCACAAACACCATTCTCAGGCGTGAGACCTTGCCTATCTATGCTTCGGATTCTCTATTCGCAGTATGTATAGATGACTCTCCTGTGATATGGAAGTGTCGCATCGACTCCTGGATCTCGGCTCTTGGCTCAACCGCGCTCTCGCGAATTGGAAGCTTACAGATATCGCGTCACTGGAAATTGTTACAGCCGCAACGATGGCAGGGCCATGTTGGGTTTTACATACGGATTGATAAACACAGTCGCAAGCGTATACCATCCGAGGATGTCCATTCAATATCTTCCGTGGGGAAGGCCACAGATTGCCCAGTCGGTGAACGTCGAGGCCTACATGTGACGACTGGCACGTACCCCATGTATGTCTGCGATCCCGTACAATCTTCCATCTTCTTTGCGAAGGTAGACCAGATTTTGATTATACTGACCACAGTAAGGGTGAGAGACTCACGTAATATGCGATCTGAAAGCATTGAACTACTTGCAATTGTATTTGGAGAGAGAATTCGCCCTTCATACTCGCAGCACGAAATCGACCATGTCCAAAGTGGCCTTTCAGGCGCAGATATTCGATTCCTTCTTGAAGCCATTGAAGTCGTAGCATCGTACAAAATGCCTCACGAATTCGACGAGGCAAGCACCCCGGAAAGAAGGCGGGAGATTTTGGAAGACATGGAGGAAAAGCTGCGCGCTCTTGATCTCTCACATCTCAAGCGGCCACCAGTTCGAGCGTATTAGTAAACTTTCAATTAGATTATCGGCGATGCATCGTCTGCACGGTTGTTGGTTCCACCCTCCAACGACCGACCATGCTAGTACAGTGAGGGCTCTGATGGCTACAACAATAACGTGCTCACCGAGGAACACCTTAGGATGAAGTAGGTGTTTCCATATTATCTCTGTATCCAAATCAAGCAACACCCTATATCAAATAGCAGGTGTCGGCAAAAAGAGAGCAAGCAATACTCAGTCTCGGCGCAACCACGAACTCTGACTCGCTTCAAGGGCTACGCTCTCCAAGCCGAGGAGCCCCTCCCTTCCAATCCTCACGCTCAAAGTAACGGAACACAAGCTCATATCCCTCCAAATCATGAACGATGCGGTCTAAACGACGGTAGCCCTTGATATAGTCCATACGTTTATCCTTCTTGGCATGACCAGTCTCGTCTCCATCTTTGGTCTCGAAGAGAGTGACACTGAAGCGACCAGGTTTGAAGATGCCGACGACCTGCTGCACCACCTCCACGGTCTCACGACCAGTGTGACGAGTTGGGACGTTGGTCTCGAAACTGGCGTACGAGCACTGCGGCTCGGGAGTGACATGCACGGTCCAGTAACTGGTAGACTCTCCATCTCCAGGCATGGGAACAACACCGTTGGCTGAATAGCCGCATGGCATGAAAGAGTAAGCGTCGATGCGCGCGTCTGGATACTTGGAGGTCGGGTACAATTCACCAAGCCCACAAGAATCGGTCACGACAGTTCCAAGAGTGTGACCTTCAGTGCTCAGCTCTTCCGCAAAAGATAGCGGTTCTTCATCAGATTCAGAGCTAAACCCGGAATGATCGTCCGAAGTCTGGGCGAAGACGTCGAAGCGAGCATCATCATCATGGCTACTCCCGCTGACCAATGTGTTGCCCGAAATGCTAGTCGAGGAGTCGTTGCACTCTGGAATTACGCCTAGGTGGGAGATGGCTTCCTTGCGAGCCAGATGAGCGCGACGAACGTTGTCTTGAGCGATCTCACTGGCATCCTCCAGATAAAATTGACGAGCATTAGTCTCGTCGAGGTCGGTCATGAGGATCTCAAGCGTTTCGTCCTCGGGCTCGCTGGACTGCAAGCTCGTGGTCTTGTCAGGCAGGACCATATGTCTGGTTGGAGTCTGAAAGTTGTCTTCCTCAGGAGTGGCAGGTGGGGTCATTTGCGTGCCTGGACCAGTAATGTACAAGTACCAATGCTCGCCGTTCATCTTGCCTATCATATATGCGCTTCCACCTAAGAACATCTTGTCGAGGTAACGCACCTCATCCCGCCAGCTGCGGTGAGGACCACGTTGCTGGTCGGGGAACAAGAAATTCTTGCGGCTGTAGAATACGCGGTGTGGAGTCGCTGCAGCGATGGACCCTTCTGGCAACTTGGCTTTGACGTGCGGAAACCCTCCCTCCAACGCAGCTATCTCCAGCATACGTGGCAGTCCGCACAAGAGCGTTGTGGTGCCGCAAGTTTTCAGCACGAGCTTGTGCGGAAAGACAAACATGCTGGACTCGGAGAGGAGATAGGCATCGACATTGCGGGACTCAATTACAGACAAAACCTTGCAGTTGACAAGGTCAAGCATTTCCTTCCATGAGTCCTGCGAGACCGCCTTCAAACCAAGCGGTGAGGCAGACGCTGGCAGCGATGTCTCTGTCGGAGAGAACCATACCTCTAGCAGCTTCTCTGGACCTTCAAATGCATTGCTGGAATCGAGATCGAGAGCAGTAATGTCCCGATTGATGGTCAAATGTGGAGTACCACTCAACGATGATGGAGAGTTGGTGTAGTGTTGTGGGATCTCAAAGTCCACCATCTCCAAGCACTGCCGTTTGATGATTGATGCAATAGCCCCCGTTCGACCTTCGTCTGATGCGTGTGGCTACACTTGGCGCCCTATCGATTGGGTGTCAAGCTGTGCGGCTCTGTCTGCTACCCAAACGAATCGGCACGCCCGTTTGAGAGAGAAGTCACACTCCTTCTTCTGTTCTTGGAGGCTGGCTTGCGCCAGCAACAAGCCCTGATCGTAGGTGTTTTAACGACCTCGGCGGACGTTAGGGAGGTCTGGTGCAAAGCGCAATATAGGAGCTCTTGCGGCGCGGAATGTTGCCGATTGTAGGTCGAGTTATCTGTATAGGTCTCCGATACCCGGCGGAAGTATCGGGTGTAGGGATTTCGAGACGGTCTTAGAGAGGAAGTCGTGGTATGTCAAAATGGTATGGAATCAGCAAGTAGCTGGTGTTATCTCGGCCTACGTGGGATCAGTTTTCCGTCGTCCATTACACAGAAAGAGAGAGTCTCACTTCTTTGGCTTCGACAGGAAACGTAGAAGATCTTCTGGACGCATAGAAGGGGGAGTTGGTTTCCCGGAAAACACAGTGGAAGGAGGCTCTTTACTGTAGAGCCAGTGTGTGTGAACTGTGACTTGATTGTCCTGCCAGTTTGTATGATTCTGTCAGGCGCGATTGCCTGAGCAGTTTGAAGCGGAGCGGACTGGCGGTCGGGTCTCGAGTGGCAAGAAGATTGGAGGAAGGCAGAATGGAATACTCTCAATGAGCTTTGTAGACTATGATGTGCGAATCGCGCAGGTCGTGAAGAAGGAAAAAGATGATTGGGATCTAACAAAATTTGTGCGCTGCCCAAGGTGAAAAGTCAAAGCCAACTTTGGAAGCTCGTCAATCCCGCCACTGACAACAACCCCCGACCTCACCTTGCTCACCCACTACCCTCGCGCGTTTCACGATACCCAAGCTCGTATGTAACATATGCATCCACACCGCACTGCATCAGATCTCGTGATGCCTCGTGACTGTAGATGCTGACTGAAGGCTCTTACAACCCATCGCCATGTCGCCACCGTTTTACACGCGAAGACAAGTTCCACTGCCTGCTTGGGGGTCAAGCTGGCAACACGGCGATAGAAACCTACACGACACCGAAATACTGTAACTAAGGCATCAAGAAGCAATATTCATTTCGCCCTTGGCATATCTTTGAACGGAAAGCCTATTGGGATTGCAGACGCAATAGACCATCCATTTGACGGGCATCGAGCATTGCTTGATTGACCAAATGAGTTTCGCAGCAAAACCCTGCCTCCTTCTCGGACCGCATTCTAGGCTCTCCTTTTTGGTGTGAGCAAAGTGGACCCTAAGTCTGCGGCCTGAGGAAATCTTGGGACTTTCGCCGATCTGAGCGCTCCCAGAATTCGAGGCTTTTCATTTTACACAACACACGATTAAGATATAGAGTATCTGAATTGGCCTAGTTGTAGATAAATCTAGCTTATATATAGACATCATATTTGTATAGTATAGCAATTTTCTAGGATTTTTAGATATCTAGTAAACAGTGTAAAAAAATCAGTGATTTGAGCGCTTAGAATTCTCCTCCGCTCCCTCTAGAACATCGAATATTAAACAACATATTTTCAAAAAGTAAGACTTAGAGGTTTGTCGTAATAGCATAAAGTCAGAGCTTATATAGTAATATTTCTATATATTCCTGTTTTGTTGTTGTGCTAGACCTCGAGGGCTGTGTAGTTTTTAAGCGCTCGAATCCGGGAAACGCTAAAGATTTCCTCAGACCGCTGACGCGAGGGTCTCCGACCAAGCAAAAAGTCAGCGGGAGGAAAAGGAGACAGGCAAAACCCGGACCCTGAAGTTGATACCCATGGATGGATTTCTGTCGGGCTCTAAGGTACTCAATGTTGCCCCTCGGCCCCATATGCGCTTACACTCTAAAACTGCGTCTGGTCGTAAGAAGTTCCCGCTGTATACTTGGCAAAAGACGCAAAGTATGACGGCCCAACGAGTCGTGCAAGATCTCGAATATCATGGATCATGTCAGCCGACCTCTCCCAAATGGGAAAACGAACCCTGCCAGCCCTGTGTCTGGCCATCACCACTGGGTGAAACTGCTCCACCCATACCGGCGCCGGCCGCGTTACACCTGGATCATCGTATTGAGATACTGCAAGCGGGACAGTGCTGAACGATGTCCACAGATTATGGACCATCTTGGTGGAATTCTCCAGCCAACGGAGAGCAACTTCAGGGCCAGGGAGCCAATGCAGCATAGCCCAATTTATGAGTGTTGTGGGAGTCCAAGAATGTGGCTGTGGGGGTGATGGCTGCAGCGATGGCCTTATCACATCAACCACATATGCCAGTAGGCCAGCAGGAGAGTCGCACAGTGCGTAGGATATGATTTGCGGACGGTCCGTCAAAGCCTGAGCATCGGGGACACTAGGCGCTGACATCTGCATGGCGTAGCTAATACCGAGTTCAGCTTACAAGACTGGATTCTCGGAATGGTGAGAATAACTAACCTTGGAGCTAGCTTCTCAACATTTGCAGTGTGAATACCAATGCAGCTTTCGTTGTGTGTCAATGCTAACCAACGGGCAACTCTGAAACCCCTGGAAAGAATGTCAGTGGCCATGCACATCGAGGTCCGATAAGACACCCACCATCCCGAGCCGTGCAACATATATTGCCCGTATCCTAACGACTTCATCAATGCATCAAACATCTCCGCCGTTGTGACAAAGTTGTTGCCATTCTCCCCAACTTGGTCGCTGAAACCGAATCCAGGTATTGAGGGAACAACAACGTGGAACGCTGGTGAGTCCTCTTCGCCTCTTGGCGGAGTTCTGACTGGGTTGCACAGAGCATCGATCGTGTTAGCTACTGCGATAAACGTGTCCGGCCAGCCATGGATGAACAGGAGGGGTATCGCATTAGCCGACATTGAGCGCTTGTGAACAAAGTGGACTCGCGTGCCATGGACAAGCACGCGGTATTGTGGGAGCGTATCGTTGAGAAATCTTTCCTGAGCTCGCCAGTCGTAGCTCTCTGTCCAGTGGTCCACAAGGTGTTCCAGATCAGCTTTGGCGATTCCGGAGTCCTGTTGTCGAGCAGAGGGTGGCTCTCGAGGTAGTCGTGTTAATTCCAGCTTCTGCTTGGTGAGATCGAGGTATCGTTGAGATACATGCATTCGATAGGGTACAACGCCTCCAGGGACACCAGCCGGCGATCGACTGTTGACAGGGCTTGACGCCATATACTGCAATGAGTATGGGGATACAATGGAATGACGAGCTACCAAAAACCGGAAGCAATATCGATTGTTTGCCAGCGGTTAGAATTTGGGATGGCAGTCGTCCATTGATTGGCATTGCTCTGTGGGATCAGATTGAGATGCGAGGCTTCGATTCGAGGGACAAAGCAGGGAAATAAGAACCGAAATAACGAGAACATGAGCAAAAGAATGGTGGTTCACGACTGTGCCGTTGATCACTAGGCGTGCGCCAGAGAGTGTCCCGCAATGTCAGAGTACCATCGTCGGCCACAAAGCAGTCTCGCGTATGCGAATGCCTTCCGGAGAAGCACATGGATCTGCGCAGAACAGAGCATGGTGTCGGCGTCTCCGTCCGCAGAACTACTTTCTCCTTTGACACTGCTTGCGCAGGTACAACACTTTTGGGCGGTCAATGGATGAGGTTATTGGCCAGACGGTAATCTACAAGGCAGAAAAGCCCCTGCACGAAATCTGCTAGTCATAAATTTGGAAGCTAGGACACAGCACAGCCTCACAGCCACAGAAGCGGCGCCACAGATCTGCAAACCCAATTCGAAACACTCTGCATGTGAGAACACCGAAGAGTCAAGACGATTCCAAAGACGGAAAGCTGACGCCGCCGCTGAGCCACTCGGCGAAAGGCTCGATACCGACTGGATCCCTGTGTTCTCCTCTTGGTCTTTCGGACGAGTCTTGTCCCGGCGCAAAAGACAGAAGTTGTGGCGCAAAGATGATCTAACCTGCATTGTGGGTTGCCAATAATGGGCAAAACTTCAACTTGAACCTGCCAGAAGAACGTCTCAACACCCCATATTCCGGACCCGGGTAAGGATACGCAAAGACTGTTAGTCCGATGAGACGGACTGCAGAATTGGAGATGTGCAGTAATCATAGCTGTCTCGCAGCACCCAACGGACTTCTGGTGTGTAAATGTTTCTGAGACGAACAAGGCTTCGTCTTTTCCTGCCTCAAGCATCGAACAAGCGATGTAGAGAAATCGGCCGATGTGCACGCTTTGCGTACAGAATGAGGACTCACAAGAGCCGCAGTACCGATCATCCGAGGAACAGCAATGCAGAAGTGAGAAGGAACACAAGCCCTGCCAGCGATTATTGGAGAAGTACTCCGTATTGGGTGTTGACGTGCTAAAGAGACTCTTTGCTCTTGATACGGCATTGGAAGGCTGCAAGAACTCAACGACAGCGACTTATTGGCGACCTGTGTGTCTTTTCTGGCCGGCATTATTACCTATTGGCCCCTGCAGCTGTTCACACCTCCAGCTCGCTAGAAGACTCCGGCATTGCATTTAGTTGGGGTTGAGCCTGTGAACATTGTGCTAGCAGTCCGAGTCAGCGGCTCATTGTGGAACAAGCTGGCTGGCGTCAAAGCCGTCAGACTCACAGCTGACAGAGAAGTTGACCTTTCAACGTTTCCCAGCAGAGTAAAAGACGGCACAGTGTGAAAGTTGGAAGTCCGAAGAAGAACAGGTCCAACAGGAACAGGTAACAATCCCGATCTCTGAAACCGCGTTGGCTGGGACGTCGTCACGGCCCGACGTACCAGCCAGCCTTCTCTTTCACGCAACACACGCGTTCACCAATGTATACAATGTCGAGCTTCGCCCACACTCTTGTACTACCGACAACTATTCCACTACTGTTCATCAATTCAACTCATCTCTTGTTTACATACGATCGCGGGTGTATCATCCCACTTTGAGCTGCGAAACACGAAGACGTCTCTCTCTGGGAAGCCAGGCGGGCCGAGCCAAGTCTCAATCTCCGCGTGTTTTCATCCAAACAACAGATCAAGTGGGCGAGCGCGCTGCCTTGGACCAGGAGGCTGATCAGGGACCTTTCATATAACTTGACGTACTGCCAGAAGCTGCAGTGCCGCTTTTTCAACGACAGACTCTGCGGCCCGCGACGGTGAGGGGAAGGATTATTCAGGCCTCTTTCTTCTGCTTGAGACGAGTTGCGAACCACACTTGCATTCTTGAATCCTCAGCCCTGCAACGAATACGTCGCATTGCAGCAGTTCATGCGGCCAACCTTTGTCCCGACAGTTGCAATCCTCCGTTTCCGGTAGAAACACGGCTTCTCCACAATCTAGCAAGGAATATCTTCACCGCCGCCATGTCCGAGCCTCGCACTCCCCCTCGAGCGCTCCAGGGTGCCTCCATGCAATCGCACCACCAAATCTCAAACATCGCATCGACCACAGCATACCACGGAGCTGCAGGAATCTTCGATGATCGAGACAAAGATACTGCTGCTTTCCAGAGCATTCGCCTGAACGAACGGACTGCTTCGACTCAGCCTTCTACCCCAACCACACTGGGATCAAGACTGCTATCTGGCGCATCTTCGCTCGCACGGTCCGGCTCGACTCTCCACTCTCGCACGCGATCTTGGGTACCGAAGCTGAACAACAATAACAACACGAACCACACCCCTACCAGTAACAACTCGACACCCGAACGCAGACAGCCGTCGCAAGGCAACAAACTCTTCAACGATCTCTTCAGTGGAGAATCGGCTCCTGTACGCTTGGGTGTACCGACCACTCCCCTGGACGAGCTAGAGGACAGCGAGTTTGTCATGGAGCATCAGACCGAATTCACACCCAGACCTATGAGTCGGCGCAAGACTTCGGCAATGAGCACTTCGAACTCTGCCTCGAAAAGCGGACCCAAGTCCTGGTTTGGTCGTAAGGAAGTTCAGCCTGCTCCTCCATCATCTGTGCCAGACGAGATCTTGAGCATCAACATCAACAATGCACTCTTCCCCCATGGACCAGCGGATCCGCTATCGCCGCACGCTTTCAACGACCTGCTATTGAATGCCACAGCCTTGCTTGAACGTCTTCGAATCGCATACAAATTGAAAGTCGACTTTCTTGAAAGCATTCGACCAGAGATCGAAGCTCAGAAGGAAGAAGTGGCAGAGGCCCAGACACGTGCCTCCCATCTGAAGATGCAACTTGAAGATCTTGGACAGAGAGCCGAGGAGCAGAAGCAAGTGAACTTGGAGTTGGTGCAGCAAATAGCAGAGGAAAAGGTCAAGAGCCAGGAAGTCGCGAATACCATTCGACTCGTTCACTCCGACGCGCAAAGCGGCGCCGATGACGAGAGAAGAAGGGGAAAGAGGAGATCGGCTGGTAGCGCGGCTGATTCCGGATTTGAATCTGATTGCGAGTCGCGAGACACGGATGCCAGTTCTGTATTCAGCTCTGGGGTTCAGACTCCTGTTTCACTGCATCAGCCGCAGGTTATCGTGTCGCCAGAGAACATCTACGATGGGAGTTCGTGGAGCATAACACCTACCAAGCATGGCTACGAACGGGTTAACACCCTTGCCGGTGGAAACGGCGCCAGGGGTGCTTGGGCGACAGTTGAGCAGCTGCGTCATGAAAATGCCGGACTCAGATCAGAGGTTGAGAGTCTGAGGGATGGTTTGCAAGGAGTTATTGACTTTGTCAGTCGATAGAGACGGGGTTAAGATCTTACAGGAATAGAAGGCTTTCATGTTCGGGATTGGAATAGAAAGAGAAAGAGACTTGCCGATTCATCTTCACAGCGTCGGAATCATTTCTCACTTGTCGGCCCTGAAGATCAACTCTAGGCACTGTCCTCCGAAACGTAATCAGTTCAGCATCACTGCTATAGACGATGCTTCAATTCTGGTGCCAGGGAACGACGGATTGGAAAAGTGATACGCACGTATCTCTTCACGCATCGGGGCTATGACGGAGAGCGAAGCTTTGGTCTTCGTCTGAAATTTCCGGCTGTCTTCGCTGCCTACCCCCCTTGCTATCATAAGGGGTCTACATTTTGCACTCAGCTCCGACTCGCGGAGGCGCTGTAAATGAGCTCACTATTTGAGCGGGTGTCAGGCTCAGATCAATGGCCTCGCCTTGTCCACTACTGGGGGCGGCAGCATCCCAAGCTTATTCATCTCACTATAAGCCATGAACAGACTTTCCAAGGTGTCGACATGTCCAGTCCATCCAAAATATCTCGCCTTATTCATGCTCAACGCGCCAGCCATGTTCCATACGACCATATCTCCAAACTCGAAATTCGCCTTTGGGTCATCAAAAGGATTATGCGTGAGATTGTTCTTCTTCATGATCTCAAGCCACGCAGACTTGTTCGACGGCTCAGATGCCCACGCTACTAAGGAGAACGCGAAGCGGATATTGGCGGAAGGACCGTAACCCAGCGGAAGGCGGCTACCAGCAGGCGGAGCTTCAACGGTGGTGATCTTGCTTTCGTCCAACTCGGGCTGATCTACTGGCTGTGCACCATACCATCTCGCAACCTCGGGCAGGAGACGGTTGTTGGGCAATGGACAGGTATCACTACTATTGAACTTCTGGTTCTTGCACTTGTCCTCCAGCACAGCCCACTCAGAGAGATATCCGGTCAGATAAGCAGTACTATGTTCACCAGGAGCCAGCCAGTTCTCGTAAGCACCGGGATATATCATGGGCTCGCCTTTATGCGCTTGTACCGCAGCGTAGACGGCAAACGGATGCAAGGCGTTCATAGCTGCATTATTGACTGCGCCGATAATCCAGGCCGGGCATATGATGTTCCAGGAGATGTTGTTCTCGTTGCAATAAGAGAAAAGCAGGTCTTCTTGTGGATAGTAGAAATTCAAGTCCACATTTGACCTGGGATCACTCTCAACAAATGGCGTCCTAGAAGGCCCTTGATGTACGTTGTAGTTTTTGGCGCCAGTCTGGAGGAGGAAACGGGACGGCTTGATGTTTGCAAGAGGGAGTGCTTGAAGAAAATTTTGGAGCAGAGCAGCTGTTTGCTGTCAGTACGCAGGGTTGCATTGCTGCTGATCGACGTACTGTTCACTTGAACTAATTCCTGTGCATTGCTCCACGCCATGGCGCCCTCCTTAGGCGTCGGTTGTGCGTATGAGTAAAAGAACACCGCATCTGCCTTGACGCCCTTCTCTTGCAACTGTTTTGCAATATCTGCAGGGCTTGACAGGAAATCGCAGGCAACATGCTCGACTCGTGAACGGGCTTCCTTGGGCAATAGCTGCATCATCTCCGGTGGCGGTGGGCGACGGCTGGCTGCCCAGACCTTTGTCCACCGCTCTGGACTCTCAAGAAGGACCCGTAGAGTATGAAAACCGGAGATTCCATTGGCTCCTGTTACAATGGCTGTCTTGTTCTTGATTGAAGTGGGAAACGTGGGAAGGTTGTGAAAAATGTTCTTGTTTTGAAGAGGCAGAGATGAGGACGCCATCATGGAAGATAGAGAGCGCGGTGTAGGAAGCAGGTGTATGTTGATGGGTTTTTAGCGGTGAGATGCCTTGGAGTAGGCTCTCCTTTGTGCTGCACAAGGTACCTCCGCACTTCACAAGATGAGGGGTAGGGTAAGTGCATTGCTCGTCTCCGTCTCCGTCTCCGACCCCGGCTTCCTCTTGAGCGAGGGAGGTCGGAAACCACTGCCGTTCTTGCCGGAGAGAGTCAAATGCATGGAGACATTCCTTTCATAGTCCTCATATCGACAGCTCTAGTCCTGGTCCCGGTCCCTGATTGATGGTCGATGCCAAGGAGACGCTACCGATCCAACATCTCCTCTCCCTTGGGTCTTTGCTAGTCTCGACAACACATATCACTGTTGTTCACACCTCTGTTTGGGAGCATTATACGCCCCGACCACCATGTGTAAGGTAAGCAGTCAGAGCTGCTTCCTATTAATATCTTCATGCATGCAGTTATGCAATTGTACCACTTCAAAATACACAGACCGGCAGGTTCCTTACTTCAGGATGGTATGCGTATATGTACCACAAGACTGGCAAATTCACCTGACATGATCTATCAAGCTTGCTGTGGCATACAAGGGGTCACCGGGGGAAACTTGTGTCGTAAGATGGGTCTCCTAGCAGGCGAGATGATGGGACCAGAGTAGTTTCATTCTAACAGTCCACGGTACGATATGGGAGGCCGCTTGCTAAACGCACCAAAGTTCATGATACACTCCAAGCCAGTCATATCAACGTTGTCTCTCACTGAACAAGACGTCGCAGTCCCCAAGATCAACAGTAAAGTGGTCTTTGGTCTTTTTCAAGATTCTGGTACCGTCCTCGTGAGGTGCCAGCTTCAAATCGAATCTTTGAATAAGCCTGAACGTAAAAGCCGCAATTAGTGCTTGTACTGGAGGTTGGAAGTGCTTTAATACCTTGTTGTAAGCGTTCTTAGCTCCATCAACGCAAGATTCTTGCCAATGCATCCAAAGGGACCCATGGAGAAAGGAGCAAAAGCATCTTTGTGCTTGACTTTCTCTTCCTGCGAGTACCAGCGTTCGGGCAAGAATGTGTCAGGAGAAGAGTAGATATCCGCGTCTGAACAATAGGATTTGGGAGTTAGCACCTGCAATAGTTCAGTAGAGTGCACACCTACCTCTGCCCATTACATATTGCGGCGTAATGAAGGTCACTCCGCCAGGAATCCAAGTATCGCCAAGCTGCAGCCCTTCAGGTGGAGTGAGTCGGTTCACGCCAGAAGGAACTGGAGGATGCAGACGCAACGCTTCGTTAATGCACCCATTTAAATACTGTGCACCCCTGATGTCTTTTTCCTGCCAGTCACCCTCGGTGAGTGGAGCCAGCTCTTCTCTTAATTTCTGCACAATGTCTGGGTGCTGCGCCAAATGAAAGAACATGTACGTGAACGTTGCGGCTGTAGTATCACTGTGACATGTTAGCACCATCGATTTAAAGGGTTGGAAAAAGAAACACACCTCCCAGCCACAATGATCAACCGTGCATCTGCCTGTAACATGGTATCCTTCTCTGGGTTAGCGACATCCTTATAAGCCTTGAGCAACCATCCCATTATATCCCCCTCCCGCTTCACTTCGTGGGCATTCTTGACCCTCCACGTCAACTCTTGGATGCAAAAGTTAACAAACTTGTTATAACCAGCTGATAGTCCCGGAATCTGGGTCAAAACTCGGAACAGCCAGCTGGGCAGTCGATACGCTAATGGCTGCATTCCCTCGTCCAACATTTCCAGCTCATGTGGTTTCTCTCCCTTGTCTAGCATTCCGTAGTCGCGACCAAAAGCTAGTAGGCCCATGGCGTCGAAAGAGAAAAGGTTGAACCACTTTGTGAGGTTGACTGGCTCGTCGCCGTGCTCAGAGACTTTGGTGAGGAATTTGTCATTGAAGCTCTGAATCTCGGTCTCATAATCTCTAAGTGAAGTATGGAAAGGTAAGCATAGATCCTAGACACTGGAAGTTCATGAAAGACGTTCGAGACAGCTCTCTACGCTTCCCATACTTCGCTTACCGAAGAGCTTTCTCGGAGAATGCGGGTGCCCATACCCTTCGGCGTCGGTCGTGGAGGCCCTTGTCCCTCGTTGTGTGCATGGAGGTCAGAGGGTGGTCGTTGTCGTACCACGCCGCTTTGGTTACTCTCGATTTGTTTCCATATGCTTGCTCCATGATCTCTGGATCAATAACGGATATGTCATGACTGCCGATCCTCACAATCTTCCCATGCTTTTTGTGTTGCTCCTGTAGCCAGTAATATCCATCCGAGTTGCCAAGTTGAGTCGAAAGCCACAAATTCGAGATTCTCGCTGGCCATGGACCAGGGAACTTGTTCAGAGGATTCAGGAAGAGGCGGTAGAACAGACAGTTGCCAAATGCACCGATAAGAAATGAAGCAGCACCGATTGCAGTGAGGGACGCTGCCACTGGGACGCTCACAGAGTAGACCTTATTCAGAGCCACTCCTACTGCGGAAGAAGTAGCTAGGAAAAGGTTCCCGTATGTGAAGGCGTATAAGTGAGTCTCGTATCTGTGAAAGTACAGCCAGTAAATGACAGAGCCGCCGAGGAAGGCTCCAAGACTGCTTGAAGTTACGGATAGATCGACAGGCGCCATGGTGAATTTGCTTCAAGGATTCAGAAGTTGGAACTATAGTCGTCCATGGGTTGGAGTGCTTCTTAATAAAGGCGTTGTCTCCCCAACATGGCGCAGTATGCAATGTTCCAAACCCCGCATCTGGGGACGTGTGAGCTCATCAAGTGTACGGAGTAGAACAAAGTTGGATCTTTGCCGAACAGAGACGGCAAGTCTACACATGCCACTACCATGTAGAATAGAATAAGGCTGCGGGGAAACATCCGGGGCGTTTGGCAGATATGGCTCGGAGCCGATAGGTTGAGTTTTCCATTGTCCAGCTTTTTTGGCATCACAGGTATGTCAAGACTTTCAACCCTCGAACATGCCTCGCGTGCCACGCAGATGACGAGAGCGTCAAGACTCCGTTCCAATCTGATGGTGTGATGAATGATGGCTGGCGGATCGATGCTGGGTGATCGATGCCAGAGTATCTGTAAACAGTCATCGACTGGCTATAGGGACCCAGAACGCTCCGCATCAGTGTTCTGAGTTATTGTGATGGTGTAAGGCACAGCAGTAGGAGCTACCGCAAGAACAACGAGGTCGCAAATCCGAAGCCTTATTACCGATGGCCGCTTGGCTTCATGGTGCGGCAAACGCGGCAAAAGCCAGCGCGTCGATGCGATCTGTTTGGCGCGTCGTGGCCTGGTCGGGGGAGACGCCCTAGAAGACGAGGGCACATCTACCGACATAGCTAACAAGTCCGCCGCATCGAGGCTGTTTCATCTCGGGAAGTAGTTGTCCGGACTGGTTCATGAGTATGGTTCTTGTCGCCGAACGACTGGACATTGCGGTTGCAGACCAAAAGATTGATCGCAAGAAGGGAATCTGAAGTGCTCACACCTTCGGCGAAAACCTCCATACGGCATACGGGTGATCATGGGGACAAGATTGTCCAAGTCATGAGATACTCCGAGCGCTTCTCTCAAGCCATGCGGATGTCAAGGTGCGTGCATTGCGCTCAAAGATGAGAGCGATATCGTCCATATAAGCAATGCCTCATGCATGCATCAGATGCTTGGAGCGAATGTCGTGTATTACCTGGCAAGACGGCAGCATGTTTTGCGCTTCTCCGTGGTGGGCAGAGCTTGTTCAAGAGGTATGAAGACGAGCATGTCCATTGTCCGCCCCTGCGTGCTCCGAGATGGCGTGAAGATGACGCTTGCAGTCACCGGATAGTGCTGCAACACAACGAAGACGGCTCCAAAAAGAGGAAGCTCGAGACTGATGTTGACGTTGGCAGCCGAGATCACTCCGAGCGAGAGCTGACCAGGTCCAGGCAAGGGTGTGGATTCTTCCTTCTCTCTTCACTACTTTTGTTCTTTTTCCCATAAGCATCATTTCATTGAACCGACCTCTGGTATCAAATCTGGCTACATTGTTTGGAGATATCTCAAGACTTCGCCGCCGTCGCACAACCATGTATAGTCTGCATGACTGGCGATCTTCCAAGATTTTGCCTCGTGTACAAGCGATGTCGTAATGTCTGCATCGAGGTGATACAGTCTACCAGCATACAAGGCAAATTAGAGAGCTGGAATAACATTTGCACCCACTGTTTCTTTCACTCCTACGAACTCTCCACTTGAAACTCTCAAGACAGACATCATGGACAAGGTACTGGACAAGGTTCCCAACATGGCCCCTGACGGCCCTCTCGGCACAGAGAAGAAAGGTACACAGACAAACCGACGACATGCTTCGACCCCCTGACAATTACATAGGTCCTCTTACTGTCATTGGGGACCCACTCGGGCAGATTCTGAGCTATGCTACGAAGCCTCTCGGTCATGTCACTGGAGCCATCGGACGTCCGAATGGAGAGGCTATGCTGGAAGTCCAGAAACAGGCAAAGCGAGATCACGCATACAGTAACGAAGACAACAGCAAGACTGATTCCGAACTTCCCGGCGGAGAGCGAATCGGAGGCAAGGAGCAGTCAGGCGAGAACCCGCTTGGCCTGTGAAAAATGGTGTTTTACGAATCGCATTGGTGGCGTTAGGGAACTACAACATGGCTTTGACGAACATTCGAGCTATGAGCTTAGTCTCATGCAAGGTCAAATTCAGTATCGGCATCTCGTTTCTCTGACTGCATACATATTTAACATTCATTAAGGATGCTCTGACATGTTGCTTGCTCAGCACTATCCATGGTCAAGCCATAGTAGTTCTTGACCTGCACCCAAGCACGGATGTAAGTGCAATGGTAGGCAGTACGAGCAGGAAGCCATTCTGCAGGGTCCTGGCGGCGTTGTCAGCGAGTTCGTGATCACTATCGAGGTTCTTGAGTCTTACTTAGAGAGGACTGACGGGTACAAGGCATCGGATGTTGATGACGTAATATGATTACTAATCATGCTCGCTTTACCCTTAGTAAAGGTTGCAAGGGTTAGGCATACGGAGTTAGAGACTTAAAAGCTATAACTCGCCTCGTTCGCGCCGAATACGTAAAAGAGGTACTATTTTAGGGGAAATTAAAGGTCGTAGATATAGGACAAAAGCCTATATACCTACGACGACTTTAATTTAAAGCTTTCGTAGTAGTATCGTAGTAAATTAGACGTAGCGGGTAGCGTAGCTAAAATGCTAGTACCTTAGAGGTAGATAAAAAGAATAAAGAGGAAATACGGAAGAGAGAGGTTTTCTCCGCTCCGACGTATAGACTACTTTATATATATTAATAGTCAAATATCCTATAATACCTATAAAAGCGGATCTAGATTTCTAACTAGTAGACTTCTATAGTAAGATTAATGTTATTAAAACGCGATTATCGGTATCCTTCTATAGTAAGGTAATATAAGTACTCTTCTACCTATAAGACTAACCGGGACTTACTTCGTCTTCTTTCGCCGGAGGATATCGAACCTACCTTAACGTTAGATAGTACCGTCGACGCTCTAGCCTCCCTTTAGCTAATAATCCTAGCGATTAGGAACAGCCTACCTCGTACTATACTAAGCTTAGACTATAGAAGAAGTTAGCGAGCGAAAGAAAAGTAGGGGGGAAAACGTACGGTAGATACTAGATTTCTATACGGGCTAGGTAAACACAAGATACTAGTATTAACCCCTAACCGTATAGAACGTAGATATAGTCCCTATAAGAGCTACTTTTATATCGTATAGTACCGCCTACTCCCTTATCTCCCGGGCTATATTCCCTAGTACGTCGATATAAATACTAACGTCTATATCGGCGGGGTAGAGTATACGATTGTTTAATAAGTCTCTAATTTTAGTTAGATAGGTAATACTATTCTCGTCGGCGTTATAGAATATACTTAGATCTAGTACGACCGATCGTAGGTTTATAAACCTAGTAAAGCGCGGCGTATAAAGCGTAAGCCGTCTATAGCCCGGCTCTCCGATTATACGTACCCTACGGATATACTACTATATAAAGCGCGTTACCTCGAATAAGCTAGTAAGGAAGGGAACAATTAGTAAGCGCTCCCGGTACCTATATATATTATATATATCTAGGGTTTTAGCCGTAGTACGCCGGGTTAGTCTAGTACGCGACGGGGAAGTACTACTCTTTATTAAACACTATGTTAACGAGGACGTTATATATAGCCGGATAAGATCGCGTAAAGGCTAAGAAATCCTCTAAATCTAGATCGCCGTCTACTATAATGTATCCCCTAACGGGATCGAGGTTGTTAATTAGCGCGCCGCCGATTATTAGGACGAGCTCCTACGGGATAGTTATTATAGTAGCTATAGCGATCGTTAGTAATGCTACTATACTTAATGTACCCGTTTAATATATATTCGGGACGTTCGCGATGTCTTATAATACTTTACTTTCTCTTTTAAAAGTAAGCTATACGAGACATTTATAAAGACTCCTACTATAAAACGATAAAAGGAAGCCTCGTAGACCCCTAACTTCGCTCCGCGTCTAGTCGGGACTAAGAGGCGGCTTAGTAGCGGCGGTTCTAGTAGTTTCTACTATAATAAAAGCCTAGCCGTATAAAGGTATAATTCGGTAATCTAAACGGAGATAGGGTGACTTTCTAAGTACGAGAACTCCCCTAAGAGAACTCCCCTATTAGTACCGACTCGTATTTTACTATTGTTACGTACCTGTCTTCTATATATACGGCGGGCTAGGTGTTAGCTTAGTAGTGCCTTACTTCCTTAACTTGTCCTATAGTATTACTTCCGAGTCGGACCGATGATATTTATCTCGGGTTGCTCCGACCTTTGCCTTTATCCTTATAATAATATAGCTAATCCTCGTATTTGCTCTTAGAGATAGATCTATTTCACCGTATGTCGAACGTAGTAGTTCTTATCGATTTCGATTCTAGTTTACCGTATAATACTTATATAGTCGAGAGATTCGTTTATTATAAGCGTCGTCTATAAATACCTTCTAAAGGGAGTACTACTTACGGTTAGTAAGGTAGTATCTCTTATAAGGTCTAAGGGCATCTAGCTTTATAGTTCTCGCGTTGTCTAGTTTAGTACCGTAGTTATAGATAAAAAGGTAGAATCCTCCGCGGAGTGTTTAGGCTAATTACCTAGGCGTACTAGAGAGTCCGAAAGTATTACTTATCCTTAATATAGTATAATAGGTATCTTTATATAGAGGATAGTCCGTATAAATAACGGTCTAATCTACTCGCTCTATGTCCCTAATAAAGTAGATAGGCTTTAGGTAGAATAAGATCTTACTGATTTTAAAGCTATTTAATATATATATAGCCTAGATGTCGAAGTTGCTAAGTACTAGCCGCTATAATGCGGTCTCTACTAAAATATCGCGATACGGCTATACCGGCCTTATCTTTAGTAAGGTAGTACCCGAGGGAATATATACGAGACGCTTATTAACCCTTTTCGCGTCGGAGTAGTAATGTCTCGACTATATTAACGAGTATAAAGAGTACCGAGGCACGAGCCGGAATCTCGATAAAGGGCGGTAACGTAGAGTAAGTCGACCGTATAGAGCTAGAATAGTATATTAGTAATTTAAACGGTACTCCCTACGGTATCGGAGCTAAAGCCGAGGGCATCGATAGAAGCTTAAACTAGATAGACCGCCCCGCATAAGACGAGGGTACTAGTATCTTAGATTATCGCCGTATAAACGGTACTAATACTAGTAGATAGTAGTACTACTACCGGCTATATCTCTAAAGCTACCTTTATAGGCTCTTACCGCTAGGGAGTAGTAACGAGGGCGTATAAATGTGCTCCTACGGATAGTACTTTAATCGTACGAGAGTATAGTAGGTAGGGAGGATAAGCTATACGTTACCTATAATAAAGAGTAAGTTTTAAGTAGTCTTCCCTACTAAGTACCTCTCTAATTAGTCGGACATTAGAATAGGTAACCTAAGGCCGTACTTAGGCTACGTCCTAAAGATTACGGTAGATGTCTACTCTATCCGGGCTTAATTCTTAAACATATATATATATAGTAGCTTAAACTCGAAAGTACGTAGTCGGAGACGTCGGGTATTAGCTATAGTAAGTAATCCGATAGCATATTTTAGTATAAGCCTATAAAGGATACGCTTTATCGGAGATGTATACCTCTTAGCCGCGTCGTATTCTCCTTATCTCCCTAGTACTAACTGCCTCGCTAAGCTCTACTAGTTGACCTAAAGTCCGCTCCGAAGATCCTCCTTCCTCTCGGATACGCTAGGTCTAAACGCTATTAATGTCTATTCTCGAGCTTAGTTACTTAATTTCCTTATTCGCCGCGGCAACTTCCTAAACTATAGCGGCGATAGAAGCCTATACGTTTATATATAATTCGTTTACCTAAGCGACTTAGTAGGTTTCCTCCCCGTATTAAACGCTACTTTCGTTACGTAGGCGGACTAAAATGTTATATAGAAGTTAGATATACTCGCGTAATATCCGACTAAGCTTAATAAGGTAACGCTCGACTACGATAGCCTTAATAATACTACTTTCGGCGGCGTAGTTGTTAGTAGGAGTAGCCTAGTCGATAGCGTTACGATTAACGTTATAGCTAATAGCGTTACGGTTTAAAGCTTTCTTAGTAGCTACGGTCTTAGACTCGCTATTAATAGACATAATGAATGTCGTTCGACCGCTACTAGTTACGTAAGCGCGGAAAGCGAGTAGATACGAGATATATATACTTTATTCTTAGTGAAATCTTGCTCGTACTAGCCTAAAAGTCTTGCTTAAGGGTAGTTATAATCGCGTAAGGGAATAGAAAAAATAACGAGAAGGTAGCGTATAGAAGGAGACATAAGTAGTATTCTTAGGATAGGAGGTACTGTCTTATACTAAAAACACTACTCCCGAGTAATTTAAGATATTACTATACGCGCGTC